>JAUMHM010075592.1:0-13870 GCA_032362435.1 Melikaiella ostensackeni
TGAATTCCTATCTCGGAACGTTAATTTAAATTACCCACCCCCCCCCCCCCCGCCTTCAAATTGTCAACGTTGTGCAGGTCTGTCCAGAGAGGAGAAATCTGCTCAAAAGCCAGATGTTACACTTCCACCACCACTTCTCTCTGCTTTCCCTGGAGAGCTCGCATGGTAGTTACTCTCGTGAAGTAAAATGGAAAGTGCAGAGTGGAGGAGCCCTGGTGAAAGTTTCGAATAGGAATTCATTCCGAATCTTTCAGGATTATTCCAGAATCTGTATCCGAACCAATCCGAAAAATTTCTACATTTCGTTCGATCCGAATCAATTAAAAATTAATTCGACTCATCCGGTTCAACCGGAACTTCCTATCTGAAACTTTCGCCAGAGTAGAAAACTCACATATGCGATTTGATCAGTTTCAAGGATAATTCCTGGAATTTCTCCTCTCTGGACAGACTTGATGTAGTTTATGGACGGCCCCTAGTCGGACTTAATCTTTTTGAAGTTCATCGCATTGTTATTCGTATCCAAATGAGCGTATTCATATTCACGGGATGGAAACGCACTGCGGGGGCGTCAGTTTGAATAAGTTGGCGTATAGTATGGAATAAGTTAAGGATTGAAAACGAATGGACGAGCAAGAGGAATGAGGAATGCGAAGGGAGGAACGGTCACCCCCTCTTGGAGTCAAAGTTGTTGGTCTCGGTCTTGGTGAAGCTTCTTCCTTTTTTAAGTTTGGTCGGGTTCAGTTATACTGCTATAGGCAAGAACCAAGAACCGCTTAAACGATAGTGGCTCGTGCTCGGGATGAGAGTGCTGAGCACGCGTCGATTATGACTCCCGGGATAAAGTGTTCCGATTTTTATTTTATCCTTGTAAGTTTATTCATTATCGCAATTATTATTGGTTATTCAAGTGGCAGTGAGGATGAGACCAAGTGTCCAACAGTTAGAGCTATTAGGAACTTTGATGTGTCAGAGGTAAGATATCAACAAATACTTTTTTTAAAGTAAATTATTTTAATTATTTCATGAGGATTGTTGAACGAAAATTTGTTGCGCAAAAGATTGCATTTATTTATTGCTTTTTCAAAGATTTTGTATTAGTACTTGAGATACCGGATGTAGAAGAAGATGCAGAATGATGCGATTTGAGCAGATCTTCAAACCATATTTTTTTATATACTTCTATTTTAGGCTCTTCAAATTCGCAAATATCCCAAAGTGAGTGCGTACAAATTAGAGAAATGTTGACTTTAAAAGTTCAATTTGAAATTTTAGATTCACAAATATTTTTAATTTCTAATTGTTTAATTATTAAAGTTTGAAGTCTAAAATTATTCAATATCGAACTTTTTTGGAATTAAAGAATATCGTCGACTTTGAAATTGAATATTTTCCATTTCACGAATCTTTATTTGAAAGTTTCTATATAAATTTAACATAAATTTATGCAATTTTATATACTTTTCCGATTTGAACTTCTATTGTTATTAGTTTTTGCGATTTTAGTTCTTTCAATAGCTGTTCTTTTTATTGCAAATTATTTGAATAATAAGTAGAAAAGTAAATTCAGTAAAAACAATGTCTTTGTAGATTGTTAAAAAAAACTATATTTCTTTGCAGTTCTAGTTTATTTCTCAGTTATTACTTCATAGATATAGTTAATTTTCTGATTTTATATTTTGCAAACTAATATATTAAGGACCTTCGAAATGATTAATCGGTTTTAGATAAAATTGTCAGCAGGTATAAGTTCCAAATTGATTTTTAATGGCTTTTAAATGCTTTTGGACCTTCCTGATTCATACCTAGAATAAATTATCTTTGAGGATCATCAAAACGCTAAAAGGCTCTTCAACTAGAATAGAAAATTATCTAGTATGAGTCACATTTTTTTTGTAATTCAAACTTCATTTTTAATTCAAAAATAATAAATCCTTTTGATTCTTTTCCTTACAGATTATTTTTTCACAAATGGATCATAAATTAGCCTCAGATAATGAATGAGTAGCACTCTTCTACTAAATATATTTCCGAACCAGACGTGTTTAATTAGAAACGTCTGGATTTTTGGCAAATAAAATTGAACCTCTCAATATTTTTTAATTTTCAATTTAATATTATTCATTGTTGCCGAAAACCGTCCAAAGAAAGAAATCACTATCAATTTTGAAACCATAGGGAGGGGGTCTGGAAATTTCTTTTATTTATTATTTAGTATGTAATATTTTTTGAAATCCCTTTAAAACGATTGTGCTCCTTGAAAATCCGTTGATATACTTTCAGAACTGTGGAAATTTTTTACAATTCTTTGAGACGTCTTAAAATCCTTTGAATTACATAAAAAAGTACATAATCTCTTGAAATCGCTTTAAAACGATTGAGCTCCCTGGAAGTCCCTTGACATCCTTTCAAGACTGTAGAAATCCCTTAAAATTCTTTGAGTTTCCTTGAAATCTTTGAAATCCTATTTAAAAGTAATTGCGTATATTAAAAATCCACGGAAATCTTTCCGGATCTCTTGAAACCCCTCAAAATATTTTAAAACCCACTAAAATTGTTTGAACATCGACAAAATTTCTCGAAATCCCTTAAAATCCTTTATATTATTCGGAAATACTTTAAAATGCCGTTAAAACTTTTGCAATCTTTGCACTCGCTTGAAATCTTCAAAACCCATATAATCCTTGAAATTCTGTGGAAATCCCTTAAAATAAAAAAAAACGGTTTAAATCCTTAAATTCTGTGAAATATTTCGAAATATTACGAATTCCCTTCAAATTTTTGAAATCCCGTTTAAAATTCTTGAAAATCTTTTAATTCCGTGGAAATGTCTTCGAATATCTTGAAATCCCTTAAAATATTTTAAAACTGATTAAAATCTTTTAGAAACCATTAAAATTCCTCGAAATCTCTTAGCATCCTTCAGAATATTCGGAAATCCTTTGAAATTCCGCTAAATCTGTTGGATTCTTCACAGTCGCTTGAAATTCCTTTTAAAATTTATTGCAAATCTTTGAATTCCCTGGAAGTCTTCCTGAATCTCTTGAAATCCCTTGAAATATTTTAAAACTTATTAAAATCTTTTAAAAGCCATTAACATTCTTCGAAATCCCTTAACATCCTTTATAATATTCGGAAATCGTTTGAAATTCCGCTAAACATTTCGAAATCCTTACAATTGCGTGAATTCTTCAAAATCCAATATAATCCTTGAAAATCCGTGAAAATCCTTTCAAATCTCCAAAAAACGGTAAAAGGCCTTGAAATACTGTGAAATATTTCGAGATATTACGAGATCCCTTCAAATCTTTGAAATCCCATTTAAAATTCCTTGAAATCGTTTAAAATCCGTGGAAATCTTTCTGAATCTCTTGAAACTCCTTAAAATATTTTGAAACCCATTCAAATCTTTTAAAAGCCATTAAAATTCTCCGACATCCCTCAACATCCTTTATAATATTTGGAAGCCCTTTGAAATTCCGCCAAATCTTTTGAAAACATTACAGTCGCTTAAAATCTCTTTTAAAATTCATTGATAATCTTTAAAATCCGTGAAAATCTTTCCGAATCTCTTGAAATCCCTGAAAATATTTTAAAACCCACTAAAATCGTTTAAAAGCCATTAAAATTCCTCGAAATCCCTGATTATCCTGCATAATATTCGTAAATCCTTTGGAATTCCGCTAAATCTTTTGAAATCCTTACAGTCCCTTGAAATCCGGTTTAAAACTCCTTGAAAATCTTTATAATCTGTGTAAATATTTCCGAATCTCTTCAAATCCCTTGAAATATCTTAAAACTCATTGAAATCATTTAAGAGCCATTAAAATTCCTCGAAATCCCTTAATATCCTTTTTAATATTCGGAAATCCTTTGAAATTCCGTTAAAACTTTTGCAATCTTTTCAATCGCTTGAAATCTTTAAAATCCCACATAATCCTTGAAATTCCGTGGAAATCCCATAAAATCTCTAAAAAATAGTTTAAATCCTTAAAATTCTGTGAAATATTTCCAAATATTACGAGATCCTTTGAAATCATTGAAATACCATTTAAAATTAATTGAAAATCTTTAAATTCCGTGGAAATCTTTCCGAATCTCTTGAAATCCCTTAAAATTTTTTAAACCCACTAAAATGGTTCAAAAACCGATAAAATTCAAAGAAATCCCTTAAAATCCTTTATAATATTCGAAAATCCTTCGAAATTCCGTTAAAACTTTTGTAATCTCTGCAATCGCTTGAAATCTTCAGAATCCCATATAATCCTTGAAATTGTGTGGAAATCCCTTAAAAATCTATAAAAAACAGTTTAAATCCTTGAAATTCTGTGAAATATTTCCAAATATTACGAGATCCCTTCAAATCTTTGAAATCCCGTTTAAAATTCATTGAAAATCTTTAAATTCCGTGGAAATCTTTCCGAATCTCTTGAAATACTTTACAATTTTAAAAACCCACGAAAATCGTTCAAAAGCCATTAAAATTCCTCAACACCTCTTAAAATTCTTTATAATATTCGGAAATCCTTTGAAGTTTCGTTAAAACTTTTGCAATCTTTGCAATCCCTTGAAATCTTCAAAGTCCCATAAAATCCTTGAAATTTCGTGCAAATCCCTTAAAATCTTTAAAAAATGGCTTATATCTTTGAAATTCTGTAAAATATTTCGAAATATTACGAGATCGCTTGAAATCTTTGAAATCCCTTTTAAAATTCCTTGAAAATCTTTGAAACCCGTGGAAATCTTTCCAAATCTTTTGAAATCCCTTAAAATATTTTTAAACTTATTAAAATCTTTCAACAGCCATTAAAATTATTCGAAATCCCTTAACATTCTTCATAATATTCGGAAATCCTTTGAAATTACATTAAACATTTTGAAATCCTTAAAATCGCTTGAATTTTTTAAAATCTCATATAATCCTTGAAATTCCGTGCAAAGACCTTAAGATCTCTAAAAAACGGTTCAAATTATTGGAATTCCGTGAAATATTTTGAAATATTACGAAATCCCTTGAAGTCTTGGAAATCCTTTAAATTTCATTGAAAAATCCACTGAAATATTTGAAAAGCCATTAAAATTCCTCTAAATTCCTTTAAATCCTTTATGGTATTCGGAAATCGTTTGAAATTCCATTAAATCTTTCGAAATCCCGTGACTTCTTTTGAAATATTTCAAAATCTCTTAAAATCGCTTGGAATCCTTTATAATCCGCGGAAATCGTTCTTAATTCCTTAAAATCCCTAAAAATCCCTAAAAATTTGTCGAAATTTTTTAGTATCACTTGAAAACCCGCAAAAATCTCTTGAAAAAATTGAAATTCTCTCTGAAATTGTACAAGGTAATTTCTAAAAATTATTGAAGTCCTTTAAAATCACTTGAAATCTGTGAAACGTCTCGTAATCCTTTGAAATCGTTTGAAGCACCATAAAACTTTTGTAATCCCTCGGAATCTTTTGAGATCCCTTGAAATCTCATGAAATCTCCAAAAAGCTTTGGAAACATCGTTAGATTCCGTAAAAAGAAAATTCTTTGAAATACTCTGTAGTTTTTTGAAATACCTTCAAATCCCTTGAAATTTCTTGAAATCCTTTCAAATCACTGGAAATCTTTTGAAATCTCGTTTACAGTAAGAGTAATTGATATATTGTTGATATATTGAGTCAAAATATAAAATCTTACGTAAGAAGGGGGGGGGGGGGTCACAAAAATCATAGGTGTGTTTACAATATGATGGAAGGGGGTCTAAAATTTCAAAAATCATCCTTACGCAATTAACGGATGTTCCCTTAGGAACTTGAAAGATTTTTAAGAATTTCTTTTTTTAATACAAACTTCATTTATAACTTGAAAATAATAAATACTTTCGATTCCTTTCTTTATAGATTATTTTTTCACAAGTGTATCATAAATTAGTCTCAGATAATGAATGAGTAGCACTCTGTTACTAAATATATTTTTGGACCAGATGTGAAGTGTTCTTGGCTTCCCTCGGCTCCCCTTGGCACGCCTTTGCTTCTGATCAACAGCTTTCGATGTGCCCGCGTGAACACTTGTCAAAACCATTATACTTGATGCCTAGAAAATCTGTTGCATATGTTACCGGTATGCTAGTTAATCTTAAAAAAGACTTGTAAAAGTTATCTATCATGTAAACATTCTCACTAAGGCTAATCTCTATCATTTTTTGTTACAATCATTCAAATTCGTGTTTCTTCTTTTACTGAAGTTAAAAAACACTGAAAAAAGAAAGAATGTGAGGTTGGTTTTGCTTGACTCTTTCTTTTCCTCCCTCCTTTTTTGTGTTGTACATTTATTGTATATTTGTCTCTAATTTATATTTAAAAAGTGGATTAATGTCTTTGTGTTCAAAAAGAAAAAGAAAATCAACAAAATTTTTTAAATTTCTGATAAATAATTGACATGTTTGTTTAATTAGTGTTGTGGTGAAATGGTTGCGAAACATTGGATCACAATTTTTTGGATTTTATACGCAGGAATTAATTATTTTACCGATTCTCATTTTCCTGTTTTTGTTATTATGGTTTTCAGTGTAATTGATAAAAATTTAGTGGAATGTAATTTTATGATAGATGTTACTGAAAGTTCGGTGTAAAAATATTACAGAATTTACTCAATTTGTATAAACTTAGATTGAATGCATTACAGAAGGACTTATTGATAAAATGCAAGATTCGTGGGTTTTTCCAAAAAAGATATTTCATATAACCAAGAAAATATGTCTTAATGTCAACAAAAAAAAAAGAAAACAAAGAAACTTTTAATGAGAATACCAATAAACTTAATAAATTTATCTTGAATTTGTTTAAAAAGGCTGCCATGCTTAGATATACATACCTTTATAGTGTTTTCTATTTTAGAACAATAAAAATCTTCATAAGGAAGTGAATTTCGTATTGATCTCAAAGATTTTTGATTTTAATAAGAAAATGGAAAAATTGACTTAACAACATTTGATAATAAAAATTTGTTTATTTTTATTTTCAGGTAATATTTGAATTGAATTAATATATCTCTGTGGGTCTCCAGTAGTATTAAAAAGACAGAAAAAAGAAAGAGTGTGAGGTTCTTTTTTTTGTTTGTACATTTATTGTACATTTGTCTCTAATGAGCCGGAAAAGAGGGTAGTCTCGAAGTCTAATTTTGATTTGTGAACTTCTTGGGTGTTCCTTTTTCAGCATACAAAAAATTTTCATAAGAAAGTAGATTTCATTTCGATCTTTGAGAAAAAAAAACTTTTAATAAAAATGTCGAGTTATAAATGCTTAGAAGTGAACAAAATTTTCCAAAAAATTTAAAAATAAAAGCTTCGGGGCTATCTACAAATTACGTAAGATGTTTTTCTGAAATTTTCGAACCCCCTCCTCTCATGTAAGATATCGCAAGAACTGCTCTGTACCCCCCCCCCTTCCTCTCCCGATTGTCACCCATTACCATTATTTAAACTATTATACTTTTGTCTATAAATTAGCTATTAAAAAAAGAAAAAAATTTTAATTCTTTTTTATTTATCGTAGTAGAAAAGTCTACTATTAGATTTTTGTTTTAAAATTTAATTATTTTGCTGAAAAGTCAACAATGTCGTCAAAAATTCATCCTTTTTGGTTGAAAATTCAACTGTTTTGCTTGAAAATTCGTCTTTTTGGCTTGAAAATTCGACAATTTGATTGAAATTTTTTTCATTCTTACATGAATTTTTTTTGTGTGTGTAAAATTCAAATATTTTGTTGAGAATTTGTCTTTTTTGTAGAAAAATTAACCCTTTTAGTTTGAAATACAACTGTTTCAGTTGCGGATTCAACTATTTTCTTGAAAATTCGTCTTTCTGGATGAATTCAACTTACGGTTGAAAGTGGAACTACTTTGTTAAAAATCCATTTTTTTGGCTGAAGAATCATCATTCAAATTGCAAATTCAGGTTTTTGGTTGAAAATTTAACGATATTATAGAAAATTCGTTTTTTTGGGTTGAAAATCAATCTATTTAACTGAAAATTTAACTATTCTATTTTTTGTTCAGGATTACTCTTTTTAGTTGAAAATTCAAATATTTGGTTGTAAAGTTACACATTTTCTTGAAAATTCATCGCATTGGTAGAAAAGCAATCTTTTCAGTCAAAAATGCAACTGTTTGTTTGAAATTATTTGGTTTTAGTTGAGGATTCAACTAATTTGTTGAAGATTCGTCTCTTTGGTAGAAAATTAATCTTCTTGGTCAAAATTTCAACTATTCGTTTGACAATTTATGTATTTTGTTTGAAAATTCGTCTTCTTGGTAGGAAATTAATCTTTTTAGGCAAAAATGTAACTTTTTGGTTCAAAATTATGTCGTTTTAGTTGAGAATTCAACTTTTTAATTGAAATTTCATTTCTTTCGGTTGAATTCAACTTTTTATGATTTAAAATTAAAATTTTTTCTTGTTGAAATATCAACTATTACATTTTTCGCCAAGAATTCATGTCTTTTGGTTGAAAATTCGAGTACTTGGTTGAAAGTGGAACTACTTTGTCAAAAAATCATTTTTTTGGTTGAAGATTCATCATTTCAATTGAAAATTGATTTCTTTGATTGAAGGTAAGTTTTTTTGTTGTTCAGAATTTATCTTTTTTAATTGAGAGTTCAACTATTTTGTTTAGAATTCATGTATTTTGTTGAATATTCCTCATCTTGGAAGAAAACTAATAATTTTGGTTAAAAATTCAAACATTTCGTTTGAAACTCATATATTTTGTCATAAATTTGTCCTTTTTAGTAGAAAATCAATCTTCTTGGTTAAAAATTCAACTTTTACGATTGAAAATTTAATTATTTTGTTGAAAAGGCATCTTTTTGATTAGAAATCAATCTGTTTCAGTTGAAGGTTCAACTATTTTGTTAAAAATTAGTCTTTCTTGGTTGAAATGAATTACACATTTTGGATTTAAAATTAAAATCTTATTTTGTTGAAATATCAACTACTAATTTTCTTGTTGATAATTATATTTTTTTTAGTTGAAAATTCTACTGTTTTGTAAACATTTAGTTCTTTTTGGTTGAAAATTAATTTTTTCAAATGGAAATTTAACTATTCCATTTTTGGTGGAAAATTCATCTTCTTTCGTTGAAAATTCAACTATGTGGTTGAAAATTCTTGTCATTTGTTGAAAATTCGTCGTTTCGGTAGAAAACTAATCTTTTTGGTTGAAAATTCAACCATTTCCTTACAAATTCATATATTTTGTCGTAAATTTGTCTTCTTTTGTAGAAAATTAATCTTCTTGGTTGGTAGTTCATCTTTTACGGTTGAAAAATCAATAATTTGGTTTAAAATTTAATTATTTTGTTGAAAAGGCATCCTGTTTGATTGAAAATTAATCTGTTGTAGCTGAAGATTCAACTATGTTGTTGAAAATTCGTCTTTCTTGGTCTCTTGGTTGAATTATTTTAGATATAAAATTAAAATCTTTTCTTGTTGAAATATCAACTATTACAATTCTGGTTGAAAATTAATTTTTTTTGTTTGAAAATTCAACTATTTTGTAAAAAGTTAGTTTTAATTTGCGTTGAAAATAATTTTTTAACTGGGAATTTAACTATTCCATTTCCGGTTGAAAATTTATCTTTTTTAGTTGAAAATTCAACTATTTGGTTGAAAATTCATCTCTTGTAGTTGAAAGTGTTACTACTTTATCACGATTTTTTCTTTTTGGTTAAAGATTCAATATTTAATTAACTGTTTTGTAGAAATTTGCCTTTTTTTGCCTGAAAATTCAACATTTTGGAAGAATTTTTTTTATTGACTAAAAAATATTTCTTGGAAGAAAATTCGTCTCTTTGGTTGAAAACTCATCTTTTTGGTTGAAAATTTATCTATTTGGATGAAAATTAATCTATTTTGTTGAAAATGCAATACTTTTACTTGAAATTTCAGGAATTTAAAGCGTTACAAGTCAAATTTTTTAAAATTATTAAGAAACTTATGATGCAATAAATTGCAATTTTTTTCAAAAGAAAATTCACTTTTGGTCTAACAGATCGAATTTCTGCTGGACTCCCTTCTCAGTTGAATTATTTTTGTTCAGTAACAATTTTTATTTCATAACACCTCCCCCCCCCCCCTCATAAGAAACAGTAAGATCTTACAAAATCGTCTTACGTAATTTGTGGATGACCCCTCAAATAAAAACTATTTTTTAAATAACTATCAATCAAAAAGAGATGATTTTAATTATGAGCTCATCAGCGTTACAATAATGACCACTTCCTCAGGAAATTCAAAAGTCAATGAGATTATCATTAAATCCAGGATGCTCGCTGCAGATAACACATACCATTTACCAATTCTGCTTCTCTGAACATCTATTTTAATGCGTTTCCTTGAATTTAAATTTGAACGAGAAAATAATTTACAACATTTTAAGTAAAAAGGGGGATATTTTTCCAAAAAAGGGATTATAAAGGGATTTTATTTATTATTTAAAAAATTTTATATGAAATGGGTATCTCGTGAATATTATACGAAAGTGCCCTCTACCAACATTAGCGCCTTTTATTTACCAAGCTTTTTAGTCATTTTTCTGTCTAAAATTTTTTTTAGCTTGCTTTGAAAAATCGGTTGAATAATTCAGCACTTTCTACTGATAAAAATATATCAGAAAAAAATTCGAAAAGATGAAAGATTGAAAAATAGATAAACAACAGAACTAAACAATTCTCATGTTTGAATTCGTTTTAATGTATTTTTCTGAGTATGTAAGCTAGAAAGAAATAATTTGAAGACACAAAAATGATCTTTCGAAAAACCTACTTTTTCTGTTTTTGTTTTCTTGGACTTCAACTTTTTTTTTCTAATGTATTTTCATCAGTTGAAAGCTCTCAGGTGTTCAAAACATTTTTAAATCTCAGCTAAAAAAGATTAAAGTCTAAATTTTTTTAAAAAAATTATTATTCACGAAAGCAACAATATTATGAAGATAAGAATTTTTTTAAATACGCAGTTTACTAACGCAAAACCAAGCCATATGATATTCAGCTGCAAATTAATTATTACACTTTATTAGAGGAACCTAATGCAATAATTTTTTGCATATTATTTTCGATTTCTCTATTCTCCTCTTTTCCCCTTTTTCTCGCTTTTTTACTTAAATTCGAACTGAATTAATAGAACCCAATAAGAAAGTCCAACCATTTTGGGTTGAAAAGTCTACAATTATATTTTTGGTTAAGAATTCATCCTTTTTGATAAAGAATTTTATTATTTTGTTGGATATTAACTTTTTTGTTGAAACTTCATATTTCCAAGTTGAAAATTCAAGTGTTTTGTAGAAATTGTCTTCTTGCTTTGAAAGTTGAACAATTTGGTTGACATTTTTTTCTTTCCAGACTAACAAATCTTTCTTGATTGAAAATTCGTATTTTTATTTTGAAAATCCAATTACTTGGTTGAAAATTCATTTTTTTGGCTGAAAACTTAGCTTTTTGGTTAAACATTCATATATTTGGTTTGAAATTCAACTGTTATTTCGAAAATTAAAATCTTTTTTCGTTGAAGTATCAACTATTATATTTTTCATTCAGAATTCGTCCTTTTTGGTTGAAAATTCAACTATATACTTATTTAGAAATTCAACAATTTGCTTGACTTTTTTTCCTCCATGACTACAAAATTTGTCTTGGTTGAAAATTCGTCTTTTTGGTTTGGAAATTCATCTTTTTTGGTTAAAAATACAACTTTTTGGTTGAGAATTCATTTTTTTTGGTTACCAATGTAATAATTTGGTTGAAAATTTAATTATTTTGTTGAAAATTCAACAATTTTGTTTAAAAGTCATCGTTTTTGGTTAGAGTATCAACTATTACATTTGCCAATCAGAATTAGTCCTTATTGGTTAAAAATTCAACAATTTGGTTGACTTTTTTTTTCTTTCTTGACTGCAAAATTTTTCTTGGTTGAAAATTAAACTCTTTTGAAATTCAACTGTTATCTTGAAAATTAAAATCTTTTTTGGTTGAAGTATCAACTACTTGATTAGAAATTCAAAAATTTGGTGGATTTTTTTTCTTTCTTGACTACAAAGTTTGTCCTGGTTCAAAATTCGTCTTTTGGTTTAAAACTTCATCTTTATTGATCAAAAATGCCACTTTTCGGTTGGAAATTCACCTTTTTTGGTTACTAATTTAATAATTTGGTTGAAAATTCAATTCTTTTGTTGAAAATTCAATAATATTATCCAAAAGTCATCGTCTTTGGTTGGAATATCAACTTTTACATTTTTCAATCAGAATTAGTCCTTTTTGGTTGAAAATTCAACAATTTGGTTGACTTTTTTTTCTTTCTCGAATGCAAAATCTTTCTTGATTGAAAATTCAACTCTTTTGTTAAAATTATGCCTTTTGATTTGAAAATTCATCTTTATTGGTCAAAAATACAACTTTTTGGTTACAAGTTCAATTATTTGGTTGAAAATTCAATTCTTTTGTTGAAAATCCAACAACTTTGTTAATAATTCATCCTTTTTGGTTAAAAGTTAATTTTTGGAGCGAAAACTCGACTATTTTGGCAAAAAAATCTACTATTTGGTTAAAAATTAACTTTTTGGGGGAAAATTCATATTTTTCTATTAAAAATTCAACTGTTTTGTAGAAAATTCATCTTTTTGGCTCGAAAATGCAGCTATTCAGTTCAAAATTTATCTGTTTTGCTAAAGGATTCAACTATTTTGTTGAAAATTAAACTACTTGGTTGAAATTTGAACTGCTTTATTAAAAAATAATTTTTTTGGTTGAAGATTTAGCTCTCTGGTTGACAAATTAACTTTTTTGTCGAAAAATTCATATTTGTTTTTGGCTGAAAATTAATTTTTTCAACTTTTCGGTAGAATATTAATCTTTTTAAATGGAAATTTAACTATTTGGTTAAATATGCCTCTCTATTGTTGAAAACGCAATATTTTTACTCGCAATATTTTCTAATGTCTTGAATTCATGTATATGATTATTGAAAAATAAATCAAGGATTTGTAAAGAAAGGGCGAAATTGGGTCAAAATTCTCAATTTTAGGTATTTTAGGGAATTTTTAAAATTTAAGGTGGGAAAAAGGGGGTTAGGTAAAAAAAGAAGGATTATATCCTATAAAATTACAGATTTATTAATGAAACTTAAAAACACGTCTTTTCCACCAAAGTCACTCTCTGAGAAAAAATATGACTCGACAGATCTAAAAACTGAACAATTTTTCATTTTCTGTTTTTTGGAAGATACATTTTTCCAGTTGGAAATGAGGCATTTATAAATGTAAAATAATTTTTTCTCTAGTTTATTTCTAGTTTCCTTTTTATCATCATATATTTTGTAATCATTTTGTTCAAAATAAACATTCTTGAAATTTACGTTGGCCAGAAAGATAAATAGAATCGCAAAGCGCTATAAATTTGGAAGTGAAGTGTTGAACTACTTGGATTCGGCTACCCATCAATTTTAACAAGCCGAAAATAGTACACTCCACCATTATTAGGACACAATGTTATTCGATACGGAATTTAAAGAGCCTTTTAATTCAGACCGACAGTAAAGGGATTAAAGTTCATATAATAGCATTAACATCGAGCTCTTTCCTTTCTTATTTCTTCATTTTCTTTATTATGACTGCATTCTAAATGCAGAAGTTGATTTTAAATCTAATCAATATTCAAGCAGGACACAAAAAATTTTTTTGAATCAGCTCACGTATAAAGTAGTTCAACTAAAAATTGTGGAATACTTCAAATTTTGAATTTATTAAGATTTAAATGCTTTGAATTTGAAATTGTTGAATTTCAATTTTTTAGAAATTCTTTATTTTCAGATCTATATCCAAATTTTTCACGAAAG
>JAUMHM010075642.1:0-13868 GCA_032362435.1 Melikaiella ostensackeni
AATTAAAGGGAAATAAGGAGAAGTTAGGGGAGGGAGTGAGGGGAAGTAAATGGAATTGATGGGAAGGGTTAGGAGAGGAGGGAGGGGAAATGAGGAGATAGTGAGGGAAGTCAGGGAAGGGGAGGGACAATAAAAAGAGGAAAGGAAATCAAAGTGAGAAAAGGGGAGGGGAAATAAGATATAGCGACGAGAGCTAAGGGGAGTGAGAAGATGGTAAATAAGATTCGGGGAGGGGAAATAAGGGGTGGTAAGGGGATGTATAAGGAAATGAGGAGATGGGTGGGGAGGGGAATGAGGGAAGGGGGAGGTTTAATGCGGGAAGTGTGGAAAGGGTAGGCGGAGATTTGAACGAATTTATTAACGACTTTTATTTTATTTATTTATTAACGGCTACGAAACTCTTTTTCGTAGGCGCCTGCCACATACTTTTACTAATTTTATTACTATTATTTTGATTTTAAGGAATGATACTTTAGTGAATCGGCAGCTTTAATCTTAAATACTTTTAATCTGAAAATATAAACGCCATAATTTTTCCTAGTAAGAAAAGTGTAATAAACTATACATTTTTAAAAAAATTTGCTCATTAAGGAAACTTCCGATTGAAATTAAATAACTTTAGCAAAAAAACAAAGAGCAGAAGCTGAAGAAAATTGTGGACATTCTTCGATAACTGTTCAAAATACTGCAAACTCCTCAAGTGAGCCTCCGATAGAGCGTAATGTAGAGCCTAAAGTGGAGCCTAAAGTAGAATCTCAGTCAGCAGTTGATCAAGAACAATCTGATAATCAAGAAGCAAATTCAGAGGTACCTTCTGAAGATCCGAATTCAAACGAATGAGAAAATCAGAAGAACTGCCTGAAAAGGTATTGACTTTTATCTGCCTTACAATTTCTTCCGCTACTATTAGTTTCATCAACGAAACTTTCGCAAACTGGAAATATTGGTTGTCGAATCTCTAGTAATGTAACTGGTTTATCTTCGCAGTAATTTATTTCGCTGACGTAGAGCATCAATTAATTTAAGGAGGCTAAACTTTTATAAAATCAATTACGGTTTCCTGATTTTGATTCATTTGGGAAAAAATTCTATTTCTAAAAGTCCTTTGAAATATTTAATTTGCAAGTGAAACTTGAAATTCATTTAAATTTGTAATCAAAGGTTTGATGATCATTCATAAATAGAGATTGGTGAAATCTAAATTTTGAATTTGGCTTCTTGAGATTTCACGGATTCGAATTTCAAGAATTGAAGAATCTTAAGCTTTATTTTTGAGAATACCAGCAAGTTCAGACTCAATAAAAATGTTCAATCACTGTTTTAAAATACAGCATTCCAATCGTTTTTTTTTTTTATTAAGAGCTATAAATTTGAAACGCTTTTGAAAGTAAGGTCAACCGATTGAAAGCTTTCACAGCTTTTGATATTTTTTCCTTCGGAGACTTTCAAATTAAAATCGCTCGACTTCAAAAGATACTGAAATTAAATTATGAGTAAACTTCATTTTAATTAACATTCTTATTTTAATCATACTTTAATTACCACAGAGATAAGGGGCCGTCCATAAACTACGTTACTAATTTTGGATTATTTTTTACCCCTTTTCCCCCTCTTTGACAGCCATAGTTAAGTCTTAAGCTCCCCCCCCCCCTCCACATAAAGCAACTTAGCCGTTTTCTAAACATGAATTTTACCTTCATTTTGTCGTTTTTCGCGTTTCTAGTGAGTTTAGTTGCCAATATGCCTTCAGTAATGATTCAAGAATAATTTACAATATTGAAATATCAAACTTCACAGTCCAAAATAACAAAGGAAATTGAATTTCAACCAACAAGAATTAATTTTTAACAATGCAGTTACAATAACAAGCAAATAGTTGAACTTTCAAGCAAAAGAGACGAATTTTCAACAAAATAGTTACTCTTAACCAAATAGTGAAATTTTCAACTTATGAAGATGGATTTTCAAGCAAATGGTCGAATTTTAAAAAAAAAGTTGAATTCCCGACCAAAAAAGATGACCTTAACAAAATAGTTAAATCTTCAATGAAATAATTAAACTTTCAACAAAATAGTTAAATTTTGAGCCAAATACCTGAATTTTTAACCTACAAAGATGAATTTCAACCAAGAAGATTCATTTTCTACCAAAAGTTGAATTTTCAACCAAATATTTGAATTTTCAAATAAGAAACATAAGTTTTCAACCGAAAATGGAATAAATACATTTTCAGTTTTAACAATTACTTTTCAACAAAAAAAAACGATCTGTTTAAAAGTTGAATTCAGCGAAAATAGAACGAATCAAAAGAGTTAAGTTTTCAAACTAAAAATTCGAATGTTTTAGAAAACAGTTGACTTTTAAACAGCAAAAGATGAATTTTCAACAACAAAGTTAATTTTTCAACAAAAAGTTAGTTTTTCAATCAAGAAAGGTGAATTTTCAACCAAATAGTTGAATTCAACCAAAAAAGATGAATTTTCTGCCCAAAAAGACGAATTTTCAACAAAACACATGAATTTTGTACCAAATAGTTGAATTTTTAACTTATAAATGATAACTTTTCAACCAGAAATGGAATAGATGAAGTTTTAGATGAAATTAATTAATTTCTAACCAAATAAACCACGAATTTCCAAGAAAATAGTTAAATTTTCAACCGGAGAAGTGAATCTTGAAAAAAAGAATTTTTAACAGAGTAGTTCAACTTTCAATCAAGTAGGTCAATTCTCAACTAAGAAAGACGAATTTCTAACCAAATACATAATTTTTAACAAAAAAGAATGAATTTTCCACCAAGAAGATTGATTTTTTACCAAAAGTCGAATTTTCAACCATATATTTGAATTTTCGAATGGAAAACAAAAGTTTTCAACCAAAAATGGAATAATGACATTCTCAGCTTCAAGAAAAAAAACGAGACAAGAGATTTAAGTTTTCGAGCTAAAAAGTCGAATGTGTTAGAAAACAGTTGATTTTTAAACCACAAAAGATGAATTTTTAACAAAAGATATTAATTTTCTACCCAAGAAGACGAATCTTCAAAAAATATACGAATTTCGTACCTAATAGTTGAATTTTCAGCTCATAAATGATCAATTTTCAACCAAACGTGGAATAGTTGAATTTTCGATGAAAAATGAATTTTGTACAGAGTAGTTCAACTTTCAACCAATTATGTAAATTTTTAACCAAGAACGATAAATTTTTAACGAAATATTTAAATTTTCAACAACAAAAATTCATTTTCTACCAAGAAGGTTAATGTTTTTTCAAAAAAGACGATTTTTCAACAAAATACATTCTATTTCAACAAAATTAATGAATGTCAAAGTCAGAAAGACCAATTATCTACAAAACAGTTGAATTTTCAACCCAAAAATATGATTTATTGTAGCAAGAAAGTTAATTTTCTACTTAGTAGTTAAAATTTCAAAAACAAGTTTAATCTTTGACCAAACAGTTGAATTTTTTACCGAAATAGTTGAATTTTTGAACAAAAATATGAACTTTCAACAAAAAGGTTAATTTTCTACCAAATTGTTGATTTTTGAAGCCAAAAAGGCAAATATTCTACAACCAAATAATTGAATTTTCAATTTAAATAATGAATCTTCACCCATAAAAAAAATTTCACAAAGTGGTTCAACTTTAAACCAAGTAATTGATTTTTCAACCATAAAAGACGAATTTTAAACAAAATACATGAATTTTCAATTAGAAGAGATCAGTTTTCAACCAAAAATGGGATGGGTGTATGTTTGGTTGAAAAAATTGATTCTCAACCAAAAAACAAACGAATTTTCAACCAAGTAGTTCAAGTTTGAACCAAAGGAAAGTAGTTACAATTAAAAAATATAAATTTTTTCACTTAAAATGGAATAGTTTAATTTTCGATAAAAAAAATTAATTTTCAACCAAAAATGAAACAAGTCTGCAATACAGGTGGTTAAATTTTCAACCAAAAAATGAATTTTTCACAAAGCAGTCTAACTTTCAACCAAGTAGTTGAATTTTTGATCCAAAAAGAAGACTTTTCAACAATTAGTTGCATTTGCAACAAAATAATCAAATTTTCAATAAAAAAAATTAACTTCACACCAAAAATGGTTAGATTTGCTCATTGGGTTTCATTCAATCGTTTCGCAAGCCTTATTAAAATTTGTCATCAGGAAACATACTAAACGTTATCTTAGTTCGTAACGATGATTCCACTACCCTCCCCCCATTTTACCAACCATAGTTTTTGCCCCCTCCCCCTCAAATTGGTAACGTAGTTCATGGACCCCCACCCCCCTTAAGGTAAGAGAAATATTATAAATAGAAATAAATAAAAATAATGAATCAATTAATTCTGAGCTGTGTTAATTCTGAAAATATTTGCAGATTCGCAGACGTGAATGAAAGCCTTCTTGACGTCATCCTCGGATAATTCAATAAAAAACATATAACTGCAAAGCTTGCAATAGTAATTAATAGGATAACGAAAGACCGTAAGATTATAGTTTTTCAACAAGTTCTCTCAGAATTCCGCGTACTTTGTTTGGATTCTCACTCTATTATTCTTCGACGCAATGAAACGACGAAGCGAAATCGAATTAATGCCGCGAATTCAATCAACAAGTTAGCCGAGCCGAAACTTTTTACGAGACTTTGTGAAGTGGATCTGTAGCGCCTCACGTCAGAGAATGTCTGACAACGAAGGTAAACTAAGAAATCTGAGGGAAAAAAGATAAAAAGAAACTTGAGAAGAGCACGCTTTTTTTCTTTTTAGACATACCTTCAGTTGATTTGGAAGAAAACGCGGATTCAATACCTGACAATTGCGAGGACAGTTGTGAGGACTGTTGTGGCTTCAACAGTTCTCATTGTGGTCAGGGTGAATATGGCGAAAGTAAGGATTTTTTAAATTTTCATTCCTTTGGGGAATACATTACTCTAAGTTGGATATAATTCATGCCAGGGCAATACAACTTTTTTTAAAATGTCTATGATACTCAAATTCAAGATTTTAATATTGAAGTCTTCAAATTGAATTACTTTAATTTCAAAGATCGAGTCCATTTCAAATCAGGCAGGTTCTACCATCCTATACCAGCTGTTGTACCTCGACTCCCATATTTTTCCCATTTTTCCTGACCTTGCCTAGCCCTCATCTCTTCTTCTATTCCCTGCCATTCTCTACCCCTCACTTGCATACCACATTTTTTGCTTGAAATAACCGATTTCCGGTGAAAAATGTTAACATAACCTGAAATTGTTCGAGAATTGCAAATCTTCTTTGAAATCTATACCGATTTCCAGTGGAAAACGCGAGCATGACCTACCATTGTTCAAAATCTGTTTAGTTTTTTGAAAAACTATGATTTTTAATTAGAAGTACCGATTTTCGATATTAAATACCAACAAAACCAAAAATTGTACAAAGACTGTAAATTTCATGACTCTGAACGATAATCTCAAAAATCCTATGACTTTTTTTATCACAAATACCAATTTTCGACGAAAAACACTAACATAACATAACAAGAAATTGTTCTAAATTGAAAATCTGTTGCGATATCTGTTGTAAAATCTAATGATTTCTTAATGAAAATACCGATTTCCGGTGTAAAACGCCAACATAACCTAAATTGCTTAAAAATGAGTTGTGGATCTTGAATTATAATTTTTTTATTAAAAATACAAATTTTTGACGAAAAACACTCACAGAATCCAAAATTGTTTAAAAATTTTAAATTTTGCTCAAATTATAATGATTCTTGTTTGAAAATACCGATTTTTGATGTAAAACGCCAACGTAACCTGAAATTGTTAAAAAATTATTAATCTTCTTCAAAATTTAATGATTGTTGAATAAAATTTCAATTTCCGAAGCAAAAATACTAACACAATCCTAAATTATTCAAGCATGAACATTTTATTATTTCAATAACAAAAACTTGTTGATAAATTGTAAGTATTCTTTGAAACCTAATAATTTTTCATTGAAAGTACTAATACTTTCTGACGACAAAACACTTACATAACATAACAGAAAATTGTTCAGAAATGTAAATCTTCTTCAAAGTCTAATGAGTTTTGTTTCAAATGACGGATTTCCTGTAAAAAACATTAATATAACCTGAAGCTGTGCGAACAAAAATGATTTTGGTTGACATATATTTGAAATTTGAAATTTTTTTAATTGAATCTCTAAGTTTCTTTTATTAAGAAAAATCATAGAAAACATTATACGAATTAAGAAACATTTGTTTTGTTTCAAATAATAGATTTGCTGTAAAAAACATTAATATAACCTGAAGGTGTTCAAACAAGAATGATTTTGGTTTAAAAATACCAATTTTTGGTGTAAAACGCTTAAAAAACTAAAAAATGTAAATTGTTGACAAATTTTTAATTTTTGAAATCTTATAATTTTTTATTGAAAATACCCATATCCGATGTAAAACGTTAACATAAACTAAAATTGTTGCAAATGGTGAACAATGATGATGATTTTTGTTTAGAAATTCTAATTTCCAGTGAAAAAACTAACCCAACCTAAATTTTTCAGAAATTTTAAGACTCCTTCGAAACTTTATGATATGATATTAAAATTCTTTTGAAAAATACTAATTCTCAGGGAAAAGCACCAACATAAGATATATTTAATATTTTATTCAATAATTTATTAGATAATTTGAAAGTTTAAATTTAACGGCGAAAGAATATTAAACACAAATGTTTCTCAATTCGCATAATGTTTTCTATGATTTTTCTTATTAAAAGGGATTACTTGAAGATTTAATTTCGAAAAATTCGAATTTAAGATATATGTCAAACAATTTCAAGTAATGGAAAGCCAATCACTTTGTAAAAAACAATGATTGTGAGATTTTCGAGATATATCATTACACCACTTTTTTTAGATAGGAAGTTCAGCTCTAAATAAATTAATATATTTTCACTAAGTAATTTGAAGCATAACAGGTTTTCTAAAAATTTCAAAATCTAGGAAGAAAAATGCAAAAAGTCGAAAATTAACAAAATGACGTCCGTTTTTCTATAAAAAAAATTTTGTTTTTTCGAAAAAATATGCGAAAAACGTAAAAAGGCCAAAACTTCAATTATTATTATTTTATGCGAGGATTTATAGACATAATTCTCCTCTACTTTTCGATATTTTGGCTCCAAAAAATGTTTACTAATAATGTACTTTTTGGAAAATATACTAAAAAAATCGTGCAAAATATCGATAAACGAAAAAAAAAACATTTTAAAGGAACACGTTTACTTTCGGACTATTTTCCAAATCTGGCATATTTAAAAAAAAGCTAAAATGTTTTCAGAAAAGCGATCTTCATTCTGTGAGTTTCTAACCTTTCGAATCATTTTCGTTGTTTTTGAAACAATGATAAGCCCAGCATCAGGGTCATAAGGAAAAAGTAAATAACCTTCATTGTTTTAGAAAATACCGGATTACAATAAATCGTCCCTGTTTTATTTGGCAAGAAATGTAGTGAAAATTTCACGCATCAGATCGTAAAATAGTTCTTCAAATACAATTTTTGTCGATTAATTTGACAGTAAGTCTGACTAGATTAAATTAATTTTTACGTGTTGTGATAAAATGATTTTATTTTATTTGATAATGCACATAAATGTGCGACATAGTTTGACACTCCTGCGCTACGGAAAGAAAATTTCGTAATTAAAATAATACAATTTAATATTTATGAATTCATGTGATAAATAAGTCCTAAAAAGGTGTATAATTATTATACTTACATGAGTAATACATAAACAATATTTTAGGGAAAGTTTCAATTTCAAATTTTCTGATTTGCCTGTACCTGAACGTTCCAATTTGAAAAATTTTTAAACTTTGAAATTTCAAATTATGCTTATGCCAAACTTTGTATGTACTTTAACAATCTATGACAGAAGAAATATTTTGCTGGATATTAAACAAATTTTTTCATCGCCTCACTAATCTCTCCTAATCCTTCCTCTTTTATACTCCCTACCTCCTCGTTTTCCACTTCTCTCTAAATTCTCTTATCTTCCCCACTCCGAACTGACCATTTTCAATTATCTTTCCTCCACTCCTTTCTTCTTTCCTCTCCCCCTGTCATCGTCATTTTCCCTCCTTCATCCCTCTTGGTACTGTCGTTACAAATAAACGATATCAATATTATTAAAAATTGTCTGCTAATATAAGAAATTCAGTTTTATGGCAATCAGTCTTATGCAGGCTAGATGTGCAAACCTTTATCTTAAATTTGTTTGTATCTTTTTCATTGTTTTTAAGAAAAATGCGAAAATTCGATTTTATGACAAAAAATTTTCCTGGCCACAAAAATGATTTATGCCGCATAAAACTTGCAGGATATCTTCCTTGGAGAAGAGTGAAATATAAATGTGAATTTTTTTGAGTAAATCGTCTTTTTAAATTTTCAAACGCA
This sequence comes from Melikaiella ostensackeni, assembly GCA_032362435.1. Lineage (NCBI taxonomy): Eukaryota > Metazoa > Arthropoda > Insecta > Hymenoptera > Cynipidae > Melikaiella > Melikaiella ostensackeni. The sequence goes on from JAUMHM010075642.1 coordinate 8,448, forward strand.
TCATCGCCACTTTCTTGATTTGGAACTTTTTTCAAATTTTCCGACGAATTTCGAAAAAGGACAGAAAAACTCATCAGAATCCGAAAGAAAATTGGAATATCTGAATTAGATCTGATGATATAGAATTTCAGAAGAAAAATTTATGTTTTTTGAAAAATAAACGTCAAAATTCAAATACTTGTAACTTCGTAGGAAATTTTTTCTCTTGAATCAGAGAATACGTATTGCGTAATCACTTCTAAAAAATAACATATTTCGTCGATAAGAGATTCTGAGACTTGAAAAATAGAACCTTCCTGATTTGAAATGGATCCGATGTAAAGACGTTTAAAATCTAGTTTTCTTTTATTTTATACCTTGTTAAGTTAAATTCCTCTGTTTTGAAATGCTTGGATAAGAGTCAGTTGTTCATTAAAGATTAATTTCCTGAACAAAAAAAAATATATATAGCTTTCTCATTATTTTTTTCATCTTCATCTCTGCTCCAAATAAGAATATCGTAAAATCCATAGATTTTTGAAATCTTACAAAAAGTTTTCCCCAAAATTGATTCACTTAAAAAGTTTAGTAGTCCCTCTTCTTTGAATCTTTCTAAATTCTCTAAAAAAATATAATTTTACATTGAAAAGTAAATAAACTTCAAACTGTAAGCTTGTTATGCTGGACTCGAAGTAGACTTTTTTCATCTTTATTTTTTTCTATTTATTGACCGTGTTTAACGGATTCACCTTTTATGTGGGTGAAAGTATGTGTACTCAATGTTTTTTTCTCCTATTTTGAATAGGATTCGAGGAAGCAGTATTTACCCTCTCAGCTTTTGTGGCAGTAGTTGCAATATACGTGTGCATCGTGTGCGCCTTGAGCAGTCCACCGTAAAGCAAAGAGTCGTCTTGTTATGCTAAAACAGCCTTAAAGCCATTTTCTTACGCAACTTCAACAAAGATCTTCCGCCAATTTTATTTCCAGCAACATGGAGCACATTCGCATAAGATAAATTTAACTTTCAAATCGATGGAATTTACATTCAAAATACCTCGCACGATATAAAGACAAAATAAAGCAATAAATAAATAGAGTAAAGGAGTATATTTTGCAATTGTAACCGTTTATCAAAAAGGGACCTGACTAGTAAAATTTCGATTCCGAGAAAATTAAAAAGAGTGAATTTACATAAATTTAAATTAATAACTAGCCAACAAACACGCGTGCGATGCGCGCGATATTGTGGACCTTTTTCTTATTTCTTACCCATTTTCAAAACAATTAGCAAAAGTAGGTATGCCTATTAAGTCGTTAATAAAGTCGTTGAAATCTCCTACTTCCCCCTCTCCTTCCAGCGCTTACTATTATTACTCCCCGTCCATCCTCCTCATTTCCCCTTACTTTCCTTCCTTCACTCCCCAATCCCTCATGGCCTCCACCCCTCCCCTCGCTTACCCTCATTCCCCCATTCACCTAACTTCCCCAAACTTCCCCTCATTTCCCCTTACTTACCATAATCCGTCTTCCCTCCTTTACCATCACTTCCCCTCCTTCATACGATGGAAAGATACCCGACCGAACCCATAAGAGTTTCCGCACGGTGCTACGAAATCCTAGAAAAGTAGGTGGCAGGCACGTACAAGAAATGGTTTCGTAGCCTATTAGGTCGTTAATAAAGTCGTTGAAATATCCTCCCTCCCCTCCCAGTACTTCTCCTCATTTCCCCTTCCCATTTTTACTCTCTTCTACCTTTACTTCTTTTTCCCTTCTCTCTCTTTTTCACCCCTTCCCTCATTTTCCCTCCCACCCCTAATTTTCCCTCACTTCCACTACTCCTCCACCCCTCACTATATCTCATTTTCTTAATTTCCCTCACTTTCCCTCACCTACCATAATCCCTCTCCCATTATAGTCCCTCATTTCCCCTTTTTTGTACGATGGACAGACACTTGACAGAAGCCATAAGGGTTTCTGCCCGGGGCTACGAACACCTAGAAAAATAAGGGGCAGGCGCCTACAAGAAAGGGTTTCTTAGCCTATTGAGCCGCTAATAAAGTCGTTAAAATGTCCTCCCCCCCTTCCCAACACTTCCCCTTATTCCCGCCCCACATTTCCCCTCATCTACCTTCCCCTCATTTCACCTCCCTTCCTTCACACTCCTCCTCCCTCTCCATCCCTTACCTCATTTCCCCTCCCCCCTCAATTCTCCTAATTTCCCCTTTTTATACGATGGACGAAAAAATACTTCGAAAATCTTTAAAATCTTTAGAAGTTTTGTAATCCTTCAAAATCCTCTAAAATTTATTGAAATTCATAAAGATCCTGTGAATCGCAATTATTTTAATATTTCAAAATATTTCAAAAGACCTGAAAAATTCTCAGGGATTTCAGAGGATTTAAGCAGATTTCAAGAGAATTGAAAATATTGCAAAGGGTTTTAACAGCTTTCAACCGAATTCATAGGATTTCCAAGGATTTTAATTATTTTAAGAAATGTTCGAAATTTTCAAACGATTCAAGGAAATTTAAAGGTTTTCAAAGAGTTTAAGGCACTTTAAAAAATTTTGCGATAATTAATTAAGAGATTTTATGTTATTTCTATATTTCAAAGAGTTTCAAGAAACTTGAAATTTTGTATGAAATCGTAAAGAATTTCTCCAATTTTTTAAGGATTTCAAAGGATTTCATAGGAGCTAAAAGGATCTGGGGTATTTTTAATGACGCCAAGGGACTTCGAAGAAAGTTAAAGATTTTAAAGGATTTTTATGGGATTTTAATAATATACAAAATTTCTAAATATATTATAATATTGTTCGATATATTTACAAGAACTTCCTTTAATTTAGGAAGAATTGGAAGGATTCCATAGGACTTATAAGATTTTAGGATATTTTAGAAGATTCCAATGGATTTCAGAGGATTTCCAAATATTTTGAAGTATTTTAAAGAAATTTTAATGGACTACAAGGCAACTTACAGGATTTAATATTATTAAGGGATTTTTAAGGCACTCAAAATCGTATTTTAATTAATTTCTCAGGATTTTATAGGACTTGAAATATTATAAGGGATACAGAGGATTATCACTAACTTTTATGTAATTTAACGGGATTTTAAAGTATTCAAAATATTTCAGGGCGTTTCAATAGATATCAAGGAATTTTCAATAGATTTCAAGAAGTTGAAGGGATTTGAAAGGGATTTTAAAGAATATCATCAGATTCTATCTAATTTTACAGGACTTTAAGGGCTTTAAAAATATTTTAATGGATTTCAAAGAATTTATTTACAAAAATTGAGGGATTTCAAAGACTTGCGAAGACGCAGGCACATTTTCAAATACTTCAAGGTATTTTCAAAGATTTCACGTGATTTAAAGATTTTATGATATCCTGTAAGGTTCCAAGAAATTTTCAATAAATATCAAGAATTTGAACAGATTTAAAAGGGATTCCAAGGAATATCATCAGATTCCATCTAATGTCACAGGATTTCGAGGGGTTTTATAATATTTTGACAGATTTTAAAGAATTCATTCACAAGAATTGATGAGGGATTTTGAAGAATTCAAAAGATTTGAAGAGATTTAAAAATGATTCAAGGTATTTCCAAAGATTTCAAAGAATTTCAAATTGTAGGATATTTTAAGAGTTTTCACGGAATTTTCGATATATTTCAGAATTCTTAAGGGATTTGAAAGAGATTTCAAGGAATATCATCAGATTTTATCCAATTTACAGGATTTCCAGGGATATTGTGATATTTCAATAGATTTTAAAGAATTTGTTGACAAGAATTGATAAGGAATTTCAAAAAGTTTCAAAGATTTGAAGATATTTAAAAAAATTTCAAGGTATTTCCCAAGATTTTTAAGAATTTGAAAGATTTGAGAATATCTTAAAAGATTTCACGGAATTTTCAAGATATTTCAAAAACTGGAAGAGATTTAAAAGAGATTTCAAGGAATAGCATCAGATTTCATCGAATTTCACAGGACTTCAATGGATTTCATGATATTATAATAGATTGTGAAGAATATATCCACAAGAATTTATGAGAAATTTCAGAGGGTTTCAAAGACTTGAAGAGATTTAAAAATATTTCAAGGTGTTTCCGCAAATTTTTAAGAATTTCAAAGATTTTAGGATATTTTGAAAGATTTCAATGTATTAAAAAAATATTTTAATATTTTTGTACATTCTAAAAGATTTCAAGGAATACTCAATCGATCTCAAACGATTTATAATATTTTAGGGTATTTTAGAAGATTCTAAGAGACATAAAAAGTGACAAGGAATTTCCAATTATTTCAATGATTTTTGGTTAGGCATTTTGAAGAAAAATGTCATACAGTTCTGAAGAATTTGGGAGGATTTGTGAGGATTTTATAGGATCTGTAAGGTTTCAAATTATTTTGAAAGACTTCAAGAAATTTTCAAATGATTACATGAATTCAAAGGCATAACAATGTATTTTAATGATTTTACGTTACTTTAAAAGAAACCAAGGAGTTTCAAAGAGCTTCAAAAAATTTGAAGGGATTTGAAAAGATTTTAGAAAATTTGAATTATCTTACGGTATTTCAAAAGATCTTAAGAGATTCAAGTAATGTCGAGGAATTTCCAAGGAATTAAATAATTTTTAGGTATTTAAAATATTTCATACAATTTTAAAGCATTTCGGAAGATTCGAAAATATTTTATAGGATCATAAGGTTTGAGGATATTTAAAATTTTCCAATGTAATCCAAAAGGATTTCATAGGATCTGTGAGGTTCTAGGTTATTTCAAGAAATTCCTAGAAATTTTCAAAAAATTACATAAATTTGAAGGCATTACAAAGGATTTCAAAGATTTTTGGGCATTTTGAAAAGTCCTAAGAGATTCAGGTAGTGTCAAAGAACTTCCAAGGATTTGAATGATTTTTAGGTATTTAAAAGAATTTCATGCAATTTTAAAGTATTTCGGGAGATTTGGAAAGATTTTATAGGATCCATGAGGTTTTAGGATATCTTAAGATTCCAATGTGTTTGTAAAAATTTTAAATATTTTAGGATGATTTGAAAGATTCCAAGGGATTTTAGCGGATATAATCAGATTTTCAAGGATTTCAATGATCTTTTGGAATCTTAAAAGCTCTGTAAATGTATTTTAATCAATTTTCCAGAATGTCAGAAAATATTATCAGATTTCGTGGAATTTCACGGATTTTTCAAGGGATTTTGTGGTATTTCAACGGATTGTAAAGACATTACTTAGGTCCCTCTTTGACAAATGACTTCAATTATAAAAATATAGAATGTTTCTATTTTGAGTTCAAATACTAAAATTAAGTAATATAATTATAAAGGGATGTGGGTCAATTACCCTATTTTGGTAAGATATCAAAAATACTGAAATCAATGCTAGGAAAACTAGGTTTGCATACGATATATAGAGT
>JAUMHM010075663.1:0-13867 GCA_032362435.1 Melikaiella ostensackeni
ATCGAGCGCAAAGCGCGAATATTATGATGAGAATGTATTCCTTAAGGCCGATAGAGCCTTAAGTAAATAAATTTCTTCTCTCATTTGAAATCAAAAGCAAATTTATAAATTTGTATATAAAGAACATATAACACTGAGCGCGAAGCGCGAGATCATGTTTCGGAGCGCGAAGCGCGCGATAAGAATGTGCCCGCGAAGCGGGCAGATTTTTTTCTGCCAGAATCGTCCAAGCTCCATTGTAAAAGACACATGCTGGAGTTTTTCAAAAGGACTTCATGGAATTTATTCAGATTATTTTAACCTTTTGAAAGCAAGATTTATAGAAACCTAGTTTTGAACAAATTATTTCTTCTTTCTAAGTACCCAAAAAGAACATTATGATAATATTTGCAGAATATTCAATGAAGTCAAGAATATAGTAGATGTAAGGTCATCTAAAATAGATCCAATAAACATTTAAGTATCTGAAAACGTGTAAAATTATAAAATTCATAACATAAAATTAGTCAAATTTTTGTACACAATGGTACATGATGGAATATGCACATATTGTTGATTCAGCATCTTCTTCAGAATACCACTTTTTGTAGGTAACGAGGGTATAATTTCATTTAATAAATGTCGGTCATTACAAAACATAGATTTACAACTAGGCATGACCACAAACCAATACAGAAAATCAATTTTAAATCTAGTGATAAAAGATTGCAATGCCAAAATAAATTATCCAAATGAAAATGTCAAAAAGACTCTTGATAATTTGAATGAAGTGGTACCAGATGATATCATCAGAGAATGCCTTGAAAGAGAAACAGAACTAAATAAAGAAGCTTTTAAGAACAATAAAAAAACATGAAAAAAAGTTTTAAAACATTTTAAAGATCCAAAGTGATATTCAAAAATTGACTCTAAATATTCACTTAGCTCTTTTTCAAGACCAACCGGACCCATGGTTTTTTAACATTTCTAATGTAGAGATTCTACAAAAAGTTATTATCATTCTAAGGTTGGGTGAAGCTTTTAGCAACAAATATAGTGAAAAAAAGTATATTCAATTCCTTGAAATCATCAAAGACATTAAAGCCAATATTTCAAAATTACCAGAAGCCAAAATACAAGAATTCAGGCCAAGATTGATGAAATTATCAAATGAATTTTTGAATAATGGTACTCCACAAACCCTAGTTGAAAAAGAATTAAGTGGAGGATTATTTGAAACGAAATTTTTTTAAAAATGTCATCCTGAATTCATGATCACTAAGGCTGATAAAGGTAGTATTACAGTTGCAATATTAAAAAATGTTTATAATCAAAAAATGATGCATATCTTAAATGATCAAGACAGTTTTGCAGTTATTCCGAATTATCCTACAAAAATGATTCAAAAGGGTACTTTTAAAATTCTAGAGAGATTAAGACTTCAAAAATGTTTGGGAAACAATATCAAAAGGTGCGACATTGACACAATTCATACAAATCTATCTCTTGTCTACGGTCTAGTAAAATCTCACAAAGCAGAATTTCCTTTACGACCAGTCATTTCAACAATTCTTGATATGACATTAATAAAAACTACTGAAAATTATATTATTACTGATTAGTATAGAAAAACTATTTCTTCAGGAAGGAAATTAAATTTCAGTTCAAATCAAGATTACAATAGATTCAATACGGTTGTTCTACCTTATTTTGACAAAATCTCAAAAATCTTGAAATCAATGTTAGGAAAATTAGGATTACATACGATATACAGAATTTCTTTCAAAAGCAACTTGATTGTTACATTAGGTAAAAACAAATATGAAAAACTTGAAAAACAATGTATCATTTACAGATTTAAATGTAGACAATGTGAGACTGTTCACATAGGATAAACAAGGAGATCACTTTGAACAAGAAAAGAAGAACATAAAAATAATTTTCATTGAAGTGCAAGATATTACTCGGTCCTTACAAAACATAGACTTACAACTGGGCATGATTTTAATTGGGATGATGTTATCTGTATCATGAGAAAAATAAAGAAAAGAGACAATTCATGGAGATGCTATTAATTAAGAGCGAAGATAACAAAGCTTCAAATTCAAAAAGAGATCTGGCTAGATACAAAAAAATTTGGGATGGAATCATAAATTTGATATAATGGCACTAATTTCATGGCATAATTTGGAATTTTCAGAAAACAATTTTTGATAAAAGAATAAAAGGTTCGGAATCTGGTATTTATTCAGAAAACTTTTCACCTATGTCAAAATCGCAATTTTCGAAATAATGAATGAAATATGTACCAAAAAACTGAAATTAATATCAATCATATCTGTTTCTTTATTTTCAGGTGAAAATAATAATTTTCTAATAAAATATTTTAACAATTTATACCTGTTGTATTACCTATAAATTTTTCCTGATAAGGAAGTCTAAATTGACTTCGAAACATGTTGGGTCCGCAGTAGTATAAAAAAACGGAGAGAAGAAAGAGTGTGAGGATGGTTTTGGTTGACTCTTTCTTTTTTCTCCCTCTTTTTTCTTTCTATTGTGTACATTTATTGTACATCTGTCTACAATAAGCCGAAAAGACGGGTAGTCTCAAAGTCTATTTTTGAACTGTGAACTTTTTGGGTGTTTTTTCTCAGTACACAAAAAATTTTCATAAGAGAGTAGATTTTATTTCGATCTTTAAGAAGTTTTAAAGGAGAGACATTAAACAAACATTGATTCCAATCTGCAGGGTTGCCTATGAATACTTAAGATTTCTTTTAATTGAGGTTGTTGAACAATTAACTCAATTTACCAAACGATATCTATTTTACATGAATATTCTTATTATAATTTTTGAGAATGTTAGTAATTTTTTAGAAATGTGTTATTGGTTTGGATTATTACTTTTCCTTTCAGAAAAATGGAATAATCTGAATATATTGGATCTAAATCAACCCACAATAATTTCAGATTCTTTTTGTGTCATAATGACATCGCTTTAACCTTGAAATAAATTTTCGATTTTCCAAATAAGTACACAAACACAGCTCGTTCACAACTTTCTAAAAGGGTTAGGTTCATAATTTAAATTCATTCTTCGAACATTTTATGCAATTAATTAAAATATAATATTTCTAGAAAACGTAAGAAGGTTAGCTTAAACTTCGTGCAGTTTGGCAATTATGCCAATCTCTTATTAACATAAATTAAAATAAGACATTATTTAATATTAGTTTCACGGTGCTTGTAAGTAAATAGTTTGGCAGTTCCAGGACTTTTAAGAGGATTATTCAAAGTACCGAAAACTTATGTTTTCTAAATTTTTATAAAAATAGCAGTTAAGCATTTATGCTTTTCCATCACAGACATGATCACCGTGATGCTAAAGAGCGAAGATCGCTGGCATGCAGTGAAAACATTTATCACGGAGGTGATATAGAAGAAAAGGGAGAATAAAATAGATTGAACCAGAACGTAGAGACACAAGGAAATGAAAGAAGGAAACTCGAAGAATGCGAGAATATTAGGACACTACTACGACGTAATGCGATAGCGGTTCCAGGGTAGTGAACTAGAGGTTCAGCAGGTGCTTCTAGTAGGTAAGAGTCCCACACTATCGGCAGGTATGGGCGTGCCGATGTGTTTGATGCAGTTTAGACCTATCTACAAAAAAGACAGGCAGGGAGCTTGATTACATTTTTATAATGAAGAAAATGTTCAGTCTTGACACTATACGACAGAAGAACTGCTTCCATTGTAAAATTTGGAAATTATCGGCATCAAAGGAAACATGCAATTCAGTGTTATCACCAAATCAAGTTTTTTATCTTGTCCAGGAGTATAAGCCGTTTCATTTTGAACTGTGTGATCAATGTTTCGAATTTTCTACAGATTTCTCCCATGCAAGCGGCTGGTGAGGCGTAAGCACGCGCGCATTCCACCACGAAGAAAGATTGTAGCTTGCAAAAGGAAATCGTAGATTTCCCATGTAAAAATATTTCGTTTTGAATTTATCTTCGAGACGTCCCATTTCGTCTTCAAGACATTGAAGTTTAGCTCTGTCTCATAAGCCAGACTTCATAGATATCAAATTTTGTCTGACGTTCATGGTTATAGCTCACAGAAACAAGACGAAAGGAACTTGTCTCAGGACATGAAAATTTCTGCTAAGGCTTGGCTAAAGGCCAATAAAAATGGGATCAGATAATCTGCACTTGAATTCGAAGATTAATTTTTTATTTAATTTTTAGAATAGCTGTTTAAAAGTGGATGAATCAGAATTGGTGGGTCTTCATGACTATAGCTACCAAAAAATTTGCTTCAAAAAGATTAATATTGTAGTTTTCTATAAGGACCTCTCAAACCGTAAGAAATACGGAAAAACGGACAACATTTCCGGAATTTTCGCCAAACAAGTGTGATAGTAACAACAAGCGGAATAAAATAGCAGGTAGGCATTGGAAACCTTTTTCCTGGTTCAAGACATAAATAAAGTCTGTCTCCGTCTCATTAGCCTGCCTTTCAAAACGTGTTCAATAAGTTTTGAAAATGTTTTGCTTGCCTGTCATCAAGACAAAACCCAAGGCGAAATATTTTTACACGGGTTATTACGGGTTAACCTAGCCTAAAGTACATTACGTAAGCTTTATTTTAAGGTATTGTCCTAAGGTTCCTAACCCTACGGGTTCAATTGCCACAGCTTGTCGAAAATGGCTAAGAACGCGATGTTTGCACTTTTGACCTCAATTTATTCACAAATTAGAAAATAAAAAAATTAAATCACTAGATTCGTATCCAACATGCAGATGCAGCTTTCTCTCACGATTCCGCCGATACCAGTTGCTATTTTTTTGCCAAAATGTCGCTCATACATATGTTTTTCCGTTGCTCGGTGGCATAAATAAACATAATTTCTACCTAATAAATTTGGAACAAAAAATGGAATCCTCTTATTGTCGTTAACAAATAAACACTTGGTCATGAATCTTCTTTCATTAGCTTGCGGTATCCATACAAGTGCTGTCCCGTAGACCTCTCATGTTCTAAATACGTCCTTCAAACATGAGATGTCTATGTAACAACAACCGGACACTAGCCTCCTAGGAACGACATTAAGGCGTCCCAAAGATGACTCATGCTCGCGTACCTACTGGGTGGTTGTGCATTGATTAATATCCTCATGTTTCAATGTTGATTGAAGGCTCCTTTGATTTCCTAATCTTGAGTAGACGTTCCTCGTTAATCTATTTGTTTAGGCGAGCCTGTGTACGCCGTGGGGGTAATTGTGATCACCGACCGAACGACTGCTGCTACAGTTCCAGCTGCCGCTGTAATCTCTGGGGCTCCAACTGCCGTTGTCAGCGAGTCGGGCTATTCCAAAAATGGGGCTAAATCATCCTATCTCAGTAAAGCCACCTTCACTCTCACGTCTTCCTCTTGTATTTGGTCACCAGCCCTCGCCTTTCTCCTTTCCCTTCTCTCTTACCTCTTCTCGTTTGTTATATAATTACATTTTTAGCTCGTCTCGGACATTTTGCAAATAAAATTTTTACTATTATATTTCCTTAGCTATATAACAAAGAATAAAATAAAAAGCGTCAATTTGCAAAAATATCCTGTTATACTTTAAATGTTATGAAATATAATTAACCCTCCCCATCGATGTAATAATTTTTTTTTATGTCTCTCCGCAACCATTTTCTTTTGCGAAGGTTCATCGATGGAAAATATTATTTTCACAGTTTTCAACAGAATCTTCAGTAAGATGTGCGGATATATTATCTCAGCTGTGTATTACAATATTGCAAAACTGTTATGTACTATGATTCAGGCACAGGGACATGTGTCTTCTTTTGGAAGTCGTGAGGAAGCTCTAAAAACGTTCTTTAAACATGGGATGTCCATGAGACAGCAATGGCATCCTAGGTACCGGCCTGTAAAGCATCCCAAAGACGACTCGTGTGCCCGTGCCCACTAGATTCAACGGAGGTTTCTTCCGACTGTGAATAGTTATTTGTGGGTAATGTCTTATCTTCGGACACTTTAAAGAGTTTTGTTACACGCTCTGTACAATTATTAGCAGCACTATCTTTATTTCATGCTTGTTGAACTCGCAGAAGTATTCGTGAAGAACGCATGATTTCACTGTAATTAATCTCAGAAGGATACAACAACTGGGTTCATTTTTATGTTGTCACAGTGGGCACGGATACATGAGGCGTCCCTGGGACGTCCTCACAACGCCCCCAGGCGTGTTTACAATAATTGTACTTGATCCTAAGAATGTTCGTTATAGGTACCATACATAACTCATGTCCCCATGCCCGCTCTGGAGTGCGAGAAAACCTGGGATATCTCGGTCTATCATGTCTGTGAACCCAGGACCATTATCGTTAGTATCGAATTTCCGAAACAGCCCAAAATTTGTGTAGACTATGTACTTTGTACAAAAAAAAAAAAACATATTTTGTGTGAGTAAAGGGATAATGTTTTTCTTTCTTGCAAGATCAAGTTGCGTTGGCCTAACAAAATTCAAACTGCAGAATTTATGCGTTTTTGTATAACAAAAATCTGAGAAAGTTGATATTTATTTAGAAAACTCTGTGTCTATCCACGGGGCCATTAAGCACTGCAGCTAACACAAAACTTTAGTAGAAACAGCAATAAATTATCATACTTGTGAAAAAAACTTTCAAAGTTACTAGTATGAAACACCGTAAACATCATCATTCATGACTTCTGAAAATACTTTTATTAGAAGCTCTTTTCCTATGCTATTAAATTATAAAAATTTAGTACTACAACCTTATTTTTAAACAAACAGAAAAGGAGTATGTTAGGCTTGCAATCAACTGCTTCGAAATATTAAGGACAGGTACATCTGTGTAAGTTTTTCCGATTGTGACTTTTTTTTCTAGATATTCTATTGACGAAATTAATTTCAAATTGGGCAGGCAGTCCGTGCTCAAGTCACAGAATCATTTGCCACTCAAATATGTTGTTTTTCAAAGGTAATGAGACGACAAGTATCTTTCGATTTTACGAAAACATTTTTTTGACAAAGTTATGAATATTTGAATTACGAAAAATGAAAACGCGTATCATCAAAAAACGGTCATCATTTTTGTTGGAAGTGTTGGAAAATTCAAAAAGAGTTCAAAATCGACAATATGGCATAGTGTAGAGATTATATTCCATTATAGTCTGTTCAGTGCCCGCGCTTTGGAGAGAAGAGTGAATTTTTTTGTCTGAAGAAAGAAAATTCACGTTTTTTGAAAAACATCGCAAGATACGAAAAAATTCAAATTAGCAAAATTGTTTCTTTGAAAATTTGTTTCTCAATAATACAATTTCATGGTGTTATGTAGAGTGAGGTGACAATGAAAACCCTTAATATTTCAACTCGGTTCACCCCTTCAAATGTTTATTTTTAGAAAATACATAAACATATGATTTTTGTTTTTCAAAATAAAAAATTCTAACCTATTTCTCAGGACATTTTTCTTTATATGACCTCAAAAATATTTTGTATGGAAAAAAGAAAAAATACCCATTAATTTATGTTTGAAGCAGATTAATTCTCGTAAGCAATTTAAAGGATATAAAATTGCAATACTTATTGTACCAAAATATATCTTATCTTCAAAAATTCTGAAGGTTTACCCCCTGAGATCATACCCCTTGGAAAAAAAGTTACTACGTATTTTTCCTTTTTCCGTTAAAGTTATTTTTAGAACTCGCTCAAGACTGTAGAAAGGTAGAATTGTCGTTTGAAGCATGCCCAGTTAATTTTTTTTTAGAAGGACAATTATGGGATAGTTTTCTTTCCATAAACAACAGTTCTACGCTGTGAGATTTTCAAAATATCTAAATTTACAATTCTCAGAAAACCTAACCCTAAAGCATTTTTATATTCGAAAGGCTTTCTCCTTGAGATTATACCCCCTAAAAAAAGGTTACCCCGTATTTTCTTTTTTTTCTATAAATTTGATTTTAGAACTCGATCGAGGCTTGAGAAAGAAAAAATTGACGTTTAAAGCACGTACAATTATCATTATTTTTTTTTTTTGAAAAATAACAAGAAGTGAGCTTTTCGAATATCAAAATACTTTGAGGGTTAGGTTCAATGAAAATCGTGAATTTTGGTATTTCAAAAGTCTCACATCGTAGAAGTGTAGTTTATGGAAAAAAATTATACCATAATTGTTCTTTTTAAGTAAAAAAATTGTACAAGCTTCATACGTCAATTATTTCTTTCTTAAGCATTAAGTGAGTTCTAAAAATAAGTTTTTCGAAAAAAAAAGAAAATATACGTGGTAACTTTTTTTCCAAGGGGTTTAATCTCAGGGGGTAAGCTTTCATAATTTCTTAAAATAAGATGTATTTTCGTTCAAGAAGTATCGTAATTTTATGTCCTTTTAAATGTCCACCCCTGAGAATTAATCTGCTTCAAAAATAAATTAATAGGTATTTTTTCATTTTCCATACAAAACATTTTCGAGGTTATGTAATAAAATTGTCTTGAGGGATAGGCTAGAATTTTTCATTATGAGAAACAAAAAACACGTGTTCATTGATTTGATACAAGTAAACATTTGAAAGGGTGGCCGGAGATCAAACAAAATATTTAGGTTTTTCCATTGTCACCCTAATGAAAATCCAAAAAGGACGTTATTTGAAAGTTTTAACAACATTTTGGTGAAAGAATAATGGAGTGAGTTAGAAAAAATGGAGAGAATCTATTATTTCAAAAATACCGGCTTGAAAGGAAAAAGTTTTATGTAAAAGTCGTTAAAACTTTTAAAATACGTGCTTCTTTGTTTTTCATGACACATCTAGAAAAAGATCAAGAGAAAAAATACGGTGGGGTTGTTGAGTAAAGACTGTCAATATTTTCAGAAAAACTGCCGCAATTTTTTTATAATCCGCGTTTACATTTTTTTTAAAATTTAAATACTCATAATTTTGTCCAAAAAAAATTTTCTTCAAATCGGTGAGATACGTCCACGAACAGATTGATGTAACTCTCGCCTTGTGAGTGACGAGAGAATGGTCAACAGATAAGAACGATGAATCATTGCAAAAAAAAAATATGAAAGGTTTCTGTTTCAAATTGAGATGGGAAAGAAGGAGAAAAATGAAAAAAAATTTAAAGTCAGCGAAATAAAAAGAGGTAAATTTGTGTATAACTGTGTAAACGACAAATAAATCAATGAAATGATAATATGAAGTCTGTCATAGCAGGATTCTCGAAACTGAATTTGAAAGAATGTAGCATATTATGTGATAGGGTACGCCAAGAAAAGTGAAATTTTTTATCTCCTTATATTTTCTTAAAACAAACGTTTAACGCAGAAACGATAAGTTGATTGGAAATAAAATTAGTGAACATCAAGTTCCATAAATTTGAAGTTGAAAATTAAAATATTTTTTTAAAAATTTAAAAAAATAATAAGGTGCCGTAAGAACCAGAAGCTATTTAAAGTATGGGGAGATCGAAAATGCAGAACTTACGAAACCTATCCTTATATACCTAAAACATTGCATGCCTTGGAGGCTATACACTTACTTATAGACAAATGAGTACCTATTGTATGTAATTGTAATTATTATTATCACACATGATACGCCAACATGGATGTACACGTTTGATGTATGATGGAAATATATAAGGTCTATTGAACTGATAAAATCTACCATTCACGTTTACCCTTCTTTTTCCTGCACAAGTAATTGTTTTATGTCAAGGTTAATTGATAGTGAAAAGTCACATGATATCCAGCCCATCGAAAAAAGGTAAGTGTTTGGGAATCATGCTTGGACGCCTTATATAGGGTAGAACGGAGAGGGGCTTGGGGCGAGGAAAGACATAAGGAAAAAAATCTCACTCAAAACCAGTATACCGCACGGAGAAAATTTTTTCGTAAAGTTTTCCACAACTTTTAGTTAATTCCAGGACATAGGTACATGTTGGTAGAATTTAAAGTCTTGTCTAATGATTATTTTGAGACCATTGTTACAAATTAGAGAACCGTATTATAAATTTTCGAAGTCGCATATGAACATTTTTGATAAGTAATCATTCATATATTAATGAGTTGTAATGTATATAAATAGTGTGTAAAATCATTAAAAATTCATTGCAATATAATAGAAACAATGTACTATTTTTAACACTCAAATATGAAATTTTAAAACAGAAGAGAAAATTTGGAATACGGTAACTTGGAGTTTTGTGGAGTAGTATAGCAAAACGTGTAGTTGGCGAGCAGATAGCGTGAAAGTGGCTTGACAAAAGACAACGGATGGTTTGTATTTAACTCATTCAGATTGCGATTTTAAGTAAATCAGTTTCCGTGGCGCAGGGGATAGTATTGAGTTTAGATTCCCGTCTTCCCAGGCGTCTTGCGTTCGAGCCCTGGTCCTGATATCGGAGAAATAAAGTTTTTTTTTCGGCTTGGAGGATGCTTTGATAACGTGGAGGAGTTGACAGGAATGAAAGAAATGTTTCTTTATTGTATTCCTCGGCTGAATTTTTCACTTATGCAGCTGAAGTTTCACAATACATCTGTTAAAAGCTATGAATTGAGTGAATGAGATCACCATGTGATCTCTTATGAATTCTAAAAGATAGTAAAGTAGAGTTCACGTATAAACGCATTTGAAAAGTTAATGTCCTTATGTCCTGGGATTACATTACTCCAGTCATGTGAAATTTAATCAACGAATTTTCTCTGTGCCGATCGACAGTTTTGCTGAACAGAAAGAAAGATGTTTATAAACATTTAGATTCAACATAAAGAAAATTGTACGCAAGGAGAGAGAAAGAATGGAGATGGGAAGAAGTATGTGAGAGAGAAGAAATGAGGGGAAATGGGTAGATGTAGAAGGCAGGGTAGCATCAGTGGCGAGAAGGAAAATGGGTGAGGGGGTAAATGTTTGCAGAAATATTAACTTTGCCCGCTCTACGAACTGAATTTTCTTGAAGTGTCAACAAGTCCCCACAAAAATTTTAATTAATGAATAAAAAATTAAGCACTGTCTAGTACTACGGTGGAATTTTCCGCAAGATTAACCAATCAAGTAACTAGTGCTAGTATTACGAAATTTCCCGTACATGTCGCTGACTCGTTGTCATAGACTTCGAAAGAAATGTAAGAAATGAAAGAAGTATGACAGTTTTGAGGTCATGTTGACTTGGGGGAGTTAGAAACCGGGGTTTGGTTTGTAAGAGGGGTCTATGGGGCTGAAAAGAGTGACGTATGGTGTTCCCTAACAATTCCGGGTGGTGAAATAAGGTAGGTATGGAAATATTTCGGAAGTTTTTATTTCTCAAATATTTTATATTAATATTTATATTTACCTAATCTTTGTAATATAAATCCTCTACGACCAGCATCCATGATTTTAATGTTCGATTTACCAAGAAAAATATTCAAGTAGTAGTTTGCAGAATTATTAACCCGACAATGTTTCCCACATAGTACACTTTGCGAAAAAACCTGGTCTTTTCTTTGGATTTGGTCCAAGTGGTCGGGAAAAAAGATCAGGTCTGTCGTAGGCTTAGACCTATGTTTGGACATAGATTTATACCAGCCCTATCCGACTACTTAAAAAAATGTCCGTAAACATATAGCACCACTTGGTCGTACGGACAAAATCCTACAGAGAGCGCAGCAACGCTTCGGCCTGGCTTTAACATTATCTCGTATGGGACAATCAAAAAAATTATTTTAAAAATTATTTTTCGATAAAAAATGATAATGACCGAATTCATTTCGGATCGGGCAGACAGTCCATGTTCAAGTCACAGAATCTTTTGCCACTTGCTATTCAGAAGAAGTTCAAAAGTGACAAAATTGCAGTGGTTTTTCTGGAAACATTCAAAGTCAATTTACTCAAAAACCCCACCATTTTTTCTTTTGATTTTTTTTTATTTGCCCTAATGTAAAGAGTGCATTCCATAATAGTCCATGATAGTAACAATATCTCATCCAAATGTGTAGTTATTGAAAAGAAAGATAATTCCACGGAACGGGTCTTGGTTTGATTAGTTCAGACTTACAAAAAATGCATTTTTATTAGAAATTTTGAGGATATTTTTTTGGAAGCTAAAACCTAAAATTTTGTTTAATCCACGGGGATCCCGTAAAGCCCCTTACTGTAGAGCCTCATGCGTGTACTTATTGAAAGGCAGCGTTTATGTCTACCGAAAAAATCCGACTATTTGTACCGCAATTTTGGTATGAATAGTCCCTTTTCCAGGGCTATTTATCCCGGAAAAATTCGGCTATTCGTACCGAAATTTCAATATACGTAGCCACGGCCTTATTAAAGTGCTAAGTGTTGTTGATTAAGGAACTGGTTATGGACTTCAAGTCCAGGTTAAATCACTGTTTTTTTCTTAATTTTTTATACATTAAGTATACATATATATTTATTAAAATATTTTAAGAAATGAAGAGATAAGAATTAAAAGTATTTATAAAATTTCAAAATTTACCGTCACTAGAAGTCGGGCCCTAGACGGGGGCAATTCAGGCTATTTTTTGAACAATGGCTGGCCTGGGGTGCAACGTGAGGGTACTGATAAGGTGCTTGGTCATTTTGGGCATCTAAAAATAGATGGTAACGGAGACAAGTTGATTAGATTATGCTCAGAAAAATACTTACTACAAATACTTGGTTCAAGCATAGAATGATTTCCGTACTTAATGTAGTGGTAAAAGTCATAGAACGATTGAACTTGTTGTAGCTTATGAAAGACTGAGAGGGTTAATTAAGGATACAAGAATTATGAGATGTTCTGAATGTGAAACAGATCATTACCTCGTTTCGAAAATGAACCTAGTCAAGGATGGTAAATTTTAAAAAAATTGAGAAGCCGAAGCGAACGCGAGTCAAAGCAGGGAGTTTGCAGAAACCAGAAATACATATGGAATATCGTGATAAGTTGAGAGATTCTTTGCATCAACATAGAGGGGGTTATGATATTGGAATTGGTGAAATGATGAAGTCTGCATGGCTGTTAATGAGAAGAAGCGCACCTTTTTCTCTAGAAGTACCGGCACCACAACTCTCGTTAGATGAACGCTTCCTTACTAAGCCAATGTTCACCGCGTGGGCCGCCGAGGCTCTTGCAGAGTGCGAGGCGGGAATCGAACCCGCAAGTAGATGGAGTGGGTCTAAAGCTCATGCAGTAATCATAATAATATAATAATGATATGACTAAAAATTAAAGCGTGGGACATAAATTAAATTTCGTTGTCATTTAAATGTGATTTTCAATATTTCCACCCCACATTTTCATTTCTAGTTACATTATTATTATGTTGTTATTGAAACCCACTTTTTAGAAGGGATGACTTTGTTTCTATTTAGCACATTTTTATCAAAGATTGTAAAAGAAAAATAACGTGTGCAGCTTATAACATATGAAGTTCAATATATGCAGTTTAAATTCTTATTTAAATTTGAATCATAAGTGAACAGTTTCACGTGTGCAGTTTGATGCGTACAGATTAACGTGTACAGTTTTCGATGCGCGAACACAGTTCAAGGTGTACATAACAACGTGTGCAGTTTAAAGCGTATTGAGTTAAGTATAGTTTTGATACCCCGCCGCCGAGCTCGAGCTCACGGGCTCGGTCCGAAAGACCATGAGCCCAACCCGGACCCAAATCTAAAAAGTTAAATTTGAGAGAAAATTTTTTTAAAAAACATAACCTCTGACAAAGTTATTTCGTGTAATATTATATCACAAGAAGTCTTTGAAACGAGGAATATGTTTCCAAAATTCTATGTCAAAGACACATTAGAGACAGTGATGTAAAACAAGCGAAAAAAGAGGGAGAAAAGGAAAGAGACAAAACCAAACCACCTCACTCTC
>JAUMHM010075692.1:0-13865 GCA_032362435.1 Melikaiella ostensackeni
AAGCGACCCAAGAATGACAGCTCTCTGCATCCATCTCGCAAGTGCTTTGGCATTTTTCTGGCACGCGGGTATGGCTTATCCTGTTCGCAAGAGGTGGTCCGCGCGGTTTCGCAACGGTTATATATATATATATATATATATATATATATATATCATATAACACACAACACTAATGATATCCAGCTATTAAAAGTTACATTCACTTTAAAATTCACATTAAAAGCATTTTAATGCCAAAGAGCCACTGACTGATCTTTCACTCAGAATATGCGTAGGCATAGACCAAAGGATCTACGGTCGACTTGAAGCCTGTGAACCATTGGCTGTTCCGTTTTTCATTCCTTTTGATGGACCTGCTTAGGAGAGTCACGTCATGGCCAGGACGGCTAGGTTCTTTCAGTTTTAACCGACTTTCGTGCGGGATTGAATATCATTTCATGTACAATTTTCAGTTTTTTGGTATCGTCTGTGAGTGTTGTTGCTGTGGGATTTTCAGTGATTATTGTTTTTGTGGGATTGTTTGTGGAGTGTTCGTAGGTGCAGAGTAGCCGAAAAAGACATTGTAGTAGACATCATAATGTCGTCAATTGAAGAAAAACTGGTGAGTAGTTCTTTATTAACAATAGTGATATACGACAATAAATAAAATAAAACTATTTGGTTAAAAATTAAACTATTTCTTTGAAAATTCAACTATTTGGTGGAAAATTGAACTATTTATTTCAAAATTCAACCATTTGCTAGGAAATTATGTTTTTTGTTGAAAACTCATATTTTCATGTTGAAAATTAAGCTGCTTTGTAGATAATTCGTCTTTTTGGTATCAAAATCAAACAGTGCTGTTGAAAATTAATGGACTTTGTGGAAATTTTTCTTTTTTGGTAGAAAATTGATCTCTTTGGTAAAAAATTCATTGTTTGGTCGAAAGTTTAACTATTTGGTTAAAACTAGCAATGTTTTTTTGAGAATTCATCTTTTTGGTAGAAAAAAACAGCTACTTGGTTTCAAATTGAACTACTCTGTAAAAAATTCTTTTTTGGTTCGTTTAAAGATTCGTCATTTTAGTTTAAAATTCAACTATTTGTTTGCAGGAAATTCGTCTTTTTGGCTAAAAAATTCAACAATTTATTAGAAAATTAAAGTATTTGGTTGAAATGTAAACTATTTCTTTGGAAATTTAACTATTTGGTAGAAAATTGAACTATTTATTTGAGAATTTAACCATTTGCTAGAAAATTATCCTTTTTGTTGAAAACTCATATTTTCATGTTGAAAATTAAACTGCTTAGTAGATAATTCGTCTTTTTGGCATCAAAATTAAATACTTTTGTTGGAAATTAATGCATTTTGTGGACAATTTTTTTTGGTAGAACATTTATCTTCTTGGTAAACAATTCATTTTTGGGTTGCAAATTTAACTATTTGGTTAAAACTAACAATGTTTTGTTGAGAATTTATCTGTTTTGGTAGAAAAAAACAGGTACTTGGTTTCAAGTTGAACTACTCTGTAAAAAATTCATTTTTTGTTTGTTTGAAGATTCGTCATTTTAGTTTAAAATTCAACTATTTGGTTGTAGAAAATTCGTCTTTTTGGCTGAGGAATTCAATAATTTGTTAGAAAATTAAAGTATTTGGTTAAACATAATTTTTTATCAGAGAAAGACGAATTTGAAGCAAAATACATGAATTTGTAGCTGAAAAAGATCACTTTTCAACCAAAAATTAGATAGTTAAATTTTTAATTGAAAAAATTAATTTTTAACGGAAAAAGATAAATCTTCGACGAAAAATGTAATAGTTGATATTTCAACCAAAGGTCAGTTTAATTTGAAATCAAACACAGTTATATTCAACCAGAAAAATAATTTTCATCAAAATAGTTCAGTTTTCAGTCAAGAGAGAAATAAAATCAATCAGATTGTTAAAATTTCGAGCCAAAAAGGCGAGTTTTCAACAAAAATGTTGATTTTCAACCGAATAATAAAGTTTGTATCCAAAAAAGTTTAATTCTGAATGAAAGATGTGATATTTTGAATTTCAACCAAAAAGACGAAATTTCGACAAAATAGTTAAATTTGTAACAAAAGAGATAAATTTTCAACGAAAAAACAATTTGTCAACACAATAGTTGAATTTGCATTCAAGTATGAAAAAAAATCAACCAGATTAAGTTTTCTACACAATAGTGCAATTTGAAACCAAAGAGATGAATCTTCAACCAAGAAGATGATTTTTGACCAAGAAAGGACGAGTTTTTAACAAAATACATGATTTTTCTTCAGTTAATAATAAAATTTTAACGGAAAAAAATGACTTCTTAACAAAAAATGAAAGAGTTGATATTTCAACCAAATAATATTTTACTTTTAATCAAAAGCAATTGCATTCAACCAAAAAACAATTTGTCAACACAATAGTTGAATTTGCATTCAAGGCATAAAAAAATCAATCTGGGCAACTTTGATTTCACAAATTCGTATGGTTGTACTTGGCAAAGTTTTTGCATTGCAGAGGTTTTTGGTGTGATTTCCTTTTTTAGTCATTTCTTTCCATATGCAATCAAAGCGACATTTATAATGCCGACTTTAAAAGTCTTAAAAATTGAAGAAATTTAAATTTGAAGACTCTGAAATTAGAATAATAAAATTATACAATCATCCAACATCTGGAATGACAATAAAGTTGAAAAAACAAATAAAAAATATTATAACCGAGTATAACGAAAATACTTCAAACTTTTCTTAATAAATTTTTTATTTATATTCCTTTTACCAGTCTTTGAACTTAAAAAGCTTTTAATTTTAGAGTCAATTTAAATCTAAACAAAATAGTAATAAACTCGATGGGAAATTTCCGAAGTAGAACTCAAAGCAACAAGAGTTTAAATTTATTGTCGGAAATCCCGGAAATAAAATTAGCATTAGTAGTAGAATTATTTACAATGTCCTATTTTAACACCTCAGGTATAGTAAACCTGCCTCCTAGTCACCTAGTCGGAAGCGAGGTATACATGGTGAAAATAAGTGAGGAGTAGCGCGCTAGGCGCAGTGATGGGGGTATCCTTCCCAGGTAGCTGAACGCGACTTGGAAATCGCCCCTTTTAGCTTTACCAGGTAAGACGGAGAAGAATGGGTGGACATAGAGACTAAGAAATATAATATACATAGAAACTAAGGAAACAAGGAAACTATCGAAATTCAAGGCGAAATTTGAAAGACAATATTTCGAGCCATATGTGTGACTGTCCGCTAAAAAAGGGACATAACGCCCGGGAGCTACATTTCACAAGAGGAGCGATTGATAAGGCTGTCCAGCACAGGAACTCCATAAGAGGGCCTCACTTTGCAGTTTGATAACAATTTGAATTTTGCAGGTAAAAGAGTAATTTTTTTATTATGAAAAAGCAAAGGAAAAACTATCGATTGGTGCAAAAAACTAAAAATCGATTTTTTGGGCGTTGGGTCCCTTTCTTCGTGGACGGTCACATATACTTGAAAATAAAGTAGTATTTATACTACTAGTAGCATATATAGTTGAGGTTAACAAAAATCATTGTTTAAATAATTCATTATTATTGATTTATTTTATTGATCATTGTTTATAACCACTTTTTCTTAGAGTAATGCTAGAAGGTTGTGCTTTTTTCTGAAATCTTCAGTTTTGCCTTGACTTTTTTGTTATAAAAAAATAATTAATGAACATCAACAACAATAATTTTTTAAATAATATTGTGCTTAAAAGTTTCAGGAAAAAAACCGAAACTTTCTGGCATGAATACAGAAAAAGATAGTTGTAAACAACAATAATTTGTTAAAACAATCATTTTTGGTATACTGAATCAAGTATTAACTCATTCCAAGTGAAAAGTGGGCAAAAAGTTGGAAATTTCAGAAAAAACCGCGTCTTCCTAGCATTTTCAAAAAGAATACTATTAACAATAATAATACGTTGTTTAAACAGTTATTTTTGTAAACTTGATGCAACTATTACCTCACTCTCATTGGAAAGTGGACAAAAAGTTCAAAATTGCAGAAAAAACGGCAACTATCTAGCATTAATATGGAAGGAGATACATATAAGCAATACTAATTTGTTTAAACAATTATTATTTCAATATTGATTGACTATTGCCTCACTTCAATTGAAAAGTTGAAAATAATTTGAAAAATTCGGAAAAAACGGCGACTTTCTGAATGTAACTATTAAAAGTTGCAAGACTTTGACGTGTAAACCTTGTTGAAATTTAATTAATTTTTTCAAGATGCAGAACTACAAACTGTTTACATTGCATCTACAAAATCATCCAAAGTATATAGTTTTTGTTTATACTTTCTTAGAATTAAACAATTTTGGGTTGTTGTCAATTTAAGTATATAGAGTGATATTACTAGTGTGATAATCATAACATAATCATAGAGGTACGTACCGCTTTGTTGAAGTAGACATAGATGAAGTACACTTCGATGAAGTAGACATTTCTAGCACATTCACTTAAAAACACCACCGACTTTTACTGACCCAAGAAAAAAAATAGTTCTGCAATCGTCAAAAGGCGAAGGTAGACTGATACTTTTTGAGATACTCGAGGGTGGGCGGCCTACCCCTTACCGGTTACCCAGTTAAGCCTTTTTTTTTGCTTGGGGAGGGATCGGACATCCCTTCCAAAAATAAAATTGCATGGCCCCGCCTTGTCATCTCTAAGTTCTTTTCAGGTCAAAAGACGTCCCAAGTCCAGTAACTTCATTCCAAAAAAATCTCAGCCTTCCATTCGAAAAAGATCGCACCTCATTCAGTTGTAGAACGCGCAAAGCGGCGGCTGCGGTGCGAATACGCGAGTAAACAGTGAAAAATGAATTCAGTCTTGTAAAAATTCAATTCAGAACATACTTGAAAAACAGTATTTTCTAAATATGATGGCATTGTCCACATCGATTAGTTCCATTTTACGGTAGTTGTGATTTTCAAGTGCAGCGATTTCCATTTCTCAAATGTTAAACAAATGTTTGAACAAATTTCACTTACGCAAATACCAAAAAAAATATGTTTTTTTTTTCAAATGCTAAGGGTTCAAATGCTAAGGTAGGGTAAGTGGAACATTGCTTTATAGCCAGAGGAGTCGGATGAAAGAGGAGCTTCATGTGAGATTACTGTTTCACCTTTTTTCATATCATCAAGGTAAGTGTTCTCGTAGCTTACTTCACATTTCATGTCAGATTATAAATATTGAGTCATCGATAAGTTGATTAAGTTGTGCATTTCCATCAAAAAATTTAGGCTGCATTTTCCAATGTTTCAGACATTCTCCTCAAAGTATTCGATGTATATAATTGATACTTTAAGGAGACTCCTCAAAGTATTCGATGTATACATAAACGTTACTTTGAGGAGATTTCCCAAAGTATCAAAAAAAATATATATGACATTCCACGCGTCAAAGTATACAATAGAAACAAAATTGTTACTTTGAGGAGACTCCTCAAAGTATCCAATGTACCACGAAAACTTTGAGAAGTCTCCTCAAAGCATCAAAAACTCCTCAAAGTATCTAATAGACATATATATATATATATATAGGTCGATCTCGGTCCCTGTTTACCTATAATACTTGAAATAAGACTCAATCGACGCAAAATTTATTAGGCCTTCCCAGCGAGAAATTAAGTTAGAAAGATTTAAAACAAAAATCTTTAGAAAGTCTATTACATTTCGCGTCGACAGTATTAAATGAAATCTTTCTTTTGTACTTTATTTATTTTACAACATAACTGTTTATAATACAGTTTTTCAAACTCAACTTGGATAAATGAATTTTAAGTTACAATTTATCCTTAAATAATGAATATGAAAGAAATTAGCTGAATTATTAATATGTTATTTCGTAGAAGACAGTGTTGGCGATGGCGCTTGTCTTTGGCACTCGCCTCTAATTTGCTTTAAGCGATAGGAAAATGGAAATATTTATCATATTTTCCTCACATGAGCTCAGCTTGTAGCTGAGTGTCCCATTTACCAAAGAATTGAAATTTTTCTACTTGAAAATTTGTTAAACTTCAATAAATGCTTAGGTAAAATTTATATTGTTGTAAATCAATGCATGGGGACTCACCGAAGACAAATTAATGTTCTTATTGATCAATTTAATTTTTAGCAACACATTTGAAAAAATAGTGATATTGTCTGTAAAAAAAACTTTCTTTGTGCTACACCTGCTTTGTACCAATGTAAGATTGACATTATTTAACAATAACCATGGTTATATACAGTTCTTGGGGTAATAAATAAATTTAAGGTTTTTGCAGATTTATATTTCACTTAATCATCTAAATTGCTGCAAATATTCCTAGACATATCATACATAAAATGATATTTCGTCGAATATAACAATTGAAATTTGCATAACAAAATGACATGAACAAACTAAAAATTTTCGCACGTTTGGTTAGATAAAAAAATGTTTCGTGCACTTGAACTGTTTCATATTATTGTACGAATGACTGCTTGGCACACAAATATTCGAAAAGTAAATAAACATCACACTCTGGTATAGGCCATAGGGTGAAAAAATGTACATATATTCTAGGGATATTTTCAAAATATGCAGAGACAAACCTATCACGGAGTAAATTATACTAAAGTTTATCAGATTTTTGGAGGAAATTGTTAACAATAATCATGCTGTAAACTTGAATGATATTAATGGGAAATTAGAGAAATTCCCTCACTTCAAAGTTTACACGAAATTGCTTCAGAGAATGTCGACTGTAGATTACAATGTTATTCCAATATTGTGGAAAAAATTTCTTGCTGTTGTGGAATCACGGAATAATTTATTTCCTTTTTTTAATATCATCATTAAATTTTCTCGATGTCTTTCTTTCCGTACATATGTGTATCTGCATTAAGGTGGTCCAAATTTATACCTGTCAAAATTCGACTTTCGATTTTTGGTGATCGATCCTTCCCAATTTCATCGTTATTCGGAAAAAGAATTTCCGTATTTTTTTATTCTGAAATCGGTCAACAGTAACAAGCTTTTCAAATGAACGTAATGTTTTAAATGGGAAAAGCTCGATTTTCCAAAAAAATTTTAAAAATGTGTACTTATTATTAACTTTTTGTAAATTTAAGTTCAGGCACCTCTTAAGCCTTAAGGATTGTTAAAGGAATAATTTCCGCCTCATAAACTATTGTTTTGACACCCCCAACCCCCTTTTATTGTGCCCGGAAAATGCCCCAAAAAATTCAAAATAGCAGTTTTATATAAAATTCATGCTAAAGATGGTATGTGTGAATATAATTAATGAAAATGACACTGGATCTCACTAAAACCGCGGTAAATCACAACTATGGCCACGTCTCACGGCCGTGAGATGGGTGGCCACAAATATGTTGGCCAGACATATATACATATATCTTATATAATTATATAATATACATATACATATATATATATAGATAGATAATATTATTATATAACATATATTATATAATTCAATTAAGTTCAAATGAGTATCATATCTAAACATTATTTTATCGAATGATAAAATAAGATGTATCATAGAATGTCTATTTTCACTTGAATCCTTTAAGTACGAGGTTCATTCCCATGTGTGGGTACATGAAGTTTTTTTTGACAGAAATAGTCATACATTTTTTCTCTGTAATTCCAAAACTTCTTTTCTAATAAATGTGAGAATATATTGGAAATGCATACGTATTTTTTCATAAACTGATTCATTAGGAACTACGAATACAAAAATATATTTTATCAACACTTTTGATCCATGAAAGGTGGACAAACACAATTGTGCCCGTCCGATACGTCCCATCCGATACAGAGAGGCTATAACTTAGGGAGAAAAAGGAACAATTTTTAAGCAAAATAAATATACGCGGTGCAAGCATCTTATTTATAGAATCTCTCTAAGAATTTCCAAATATATGTCTTTCAAAGTGAATGAATTTTAAGAGTGATATTTCGTGTGTAACACAGTTTTCAATCATTTAAACAATTAGGTTATAGTTCAGAATTTTCTTATTTCAGAAATAATACCCTACTTTTTTGAACAGTAATAATTTTTTGAAACATTTTTTTCCATTTACGTTAATGATAGTTATTTTTTCAGATCGATTTAATTGATAATAACTTTGTATGATTTACAAGGGATAAATTGTTTAAGTAATTATGAAATGTGTTAAAGAAGAAATTTGATTGTTGAAATTCATCTACTATATCATTTATCCCGAAAAATAATAACTTTTCGCGACTTACGGGCGAAAAAACTTTTTTTTGACAAATAATAATTGTGTTCACAACTCAAAATTAGTTAGACAATACTTGAATACTTTTAACTTAACAAATAAAAATAATTCATGTTAAAATAGTTCCAAAAAATACCATCTGTAGCATAAATTTTCCATGAGACTGATATATTTCATTTTTTGGGACATTTTCATCTATTAAAGGTTGAAAAGAAATGTGTCAATGAGACAATGAGATAGTGGTGAACAAAGAGTTGTACCGTTTTCCATAGGAATTTTCCACATCTTTCGGTGAATGTCAGTAAGAGGCCATGATTTCATAATTGATAGGCTTCCGTTATCGTAGACAGCAATGTTAATTTCTGAAGAATTGATGGATCGATTGTCGTATAAATCCCTGCCGTCAGTGTACTGTCGTCCAATAAGAAATGTTTCTCCATTGGTGCACTTCACAATGTTGCTAACATTAATGACAGTTCCGTCCGCGAGACAAATGGCATTGTCCTTTTCTTTGCCACAGTCAATCGTAAAGTTGTCTCCTACAAATCTTTTGAACTGTTGAAGAACATCCGCTGGAAGGTCACAAAGAGGCCCGTTGGAATGAAAATCTCTGAAAGGCAATTCGTCCTCGTCTTCTTCGTTCAATTTATCGGCGATCGCGAATTCATGGCTTCGTTTGCTTATTTGTTGTACAGCTTTGTCGTACTTTCGAATATGGCGTTTCACAACTGTCATGTAGTTCTCAAAACGAAATGCACTGAATTCATCAAGCGATCCAAATATTCGAACATCAGCTGCCAAGTGCAATAGATTGTGGATGTTGTGCGACATGTGTTCTTTTCCGTAAATATTTTGAAAGCCTTTCACAAAATCGAGAAGTAAGTGTTCAGCGATATCAACATTTTCCGGATTAGATACTGAATCTCTGCTAACCAAAATCGTTATAGCCACATGCAATAGGATGAAATTGTCGTATAGTTCGTCAAGGAGAATTCCTTTAAGTACGGCCGGTCCAATATATAGCAGAAATGAACGGAATTCTGTTGCTTTCCAGAAGTGGAATATGTCGATGGCTCGTGCACGTCTGGAAAATTCGTCAGGTGTTGTTTTTGCTAGTGCGAGCAACCTGGCCGTAAGCTTCGCAATCGCCTGTCTTCCCAATCGATTAATCCTGGGACCCTTCAACCATAAACGAATCAAACGCTTCATCACACCCAGGAGGACCAAGTGCATGTAGTCCAAGGGAACTCGTTTAACTCCTAAAAATCCAGGTATGCGCAATAAACTGGTATTTCCGTATTGATACTTGCCGCACGAGTTGCTTGCAAATTCCTCGTCTGTACGCAAACGAACTTTTGGATCATTCTGTTGAAGTGGAAAGCACACTCGTCCTTTTCCTTGAACCTTTCGACCTGGTGGTACCTCCCACGTTCCAGACTGAGTACATTTAGAACAACTGTTGTATCCACTGTGACCTGCAGTGTTAAGAACCATACTTTTTGCTGGAGCATCGCACACTAAAGCGTGGAAATGGACTGTAAATTCTTGGTCATCTATGATTTGTGTGGAACCACAAAGTTCTGCAGCTTCATTGACAGAGTGGTCTAAAAACGTATTTGGATCCTTGGGCTTCCCTGCTCCTACATATATTCCTACGATATACACTTTTTTTAGTATCGTATCAGAGCACAAAATAAGCCACAGGGACTTCTCAGAAAACTTGTAGATGGGTAAACCGTCTATGTTAAAAATTAGCCGTATTTCTCGACTAACAATTCCACGTTTCCGGTAGTGACGTGCTGTCTCATCTACAGCTTTTTTGAGCCCGAAATGACAATATTCGGCACCGTCAGGCATGCCAATCATGTCAACGTTTCTGGGAGTTTGCAGCAGTGTACGACTGTCACGCGGCAATATCAGATCCGTTTGACTTCGCAAGATAAGAAGGAGAACCGTCAGTGCTTTATGCGATATTCCAAAAGCCAGGGCCCACACAGAGATTGCACGTTTGCTTCTCTTCGAGCGATGAGAACGCTCATCTTCCTCGGTGGAAACGTCGTCCATAAAGGTCGTATCATCAATGTTTGGTTGTTCGTCAAGAGGTACCTGATGTAAGTCATCTTCTGAACAGTCAAACCATTCGAAGTCGTTATCATCATCGTTCCCATCATCTTCATCAGAATCGTTGCTAGTATCAGTATCTTCATCATGAGGAAAAGAATCATCATGTTCGGAATGTTTATTCTCAAACGGAAACATGAGGCCATTATCCTCTTGCGTATGCATCTGTATCGCAGCGTCCAATTCAAAGTCGAAATCCATTGATTCCTGTGAAGAAGTTAGGTCGATAGAATTCTGGGATTCATTGTCAATGCGTCTTCCGTACATGATCTCATTCATATCGGCAGACACTCTGGCCGCTTTAATCCTCCTGTAGTGTCGGGAAGTGAATTCCGTTCTACGTTCAGGCTTCTGCATCTTCGTGCCTTATGTTAGTCGAATCTGCAAAAAGAGAATTTGAATATAAAGTTTTTCGCAAATTACAGTATCCAATTTTGCTATAATGAAGGATGTTACAGAGTTTGCAATAATACTGAATAAGGGTAAGGACGAAAAATAAAATTTTAAAAGAAGGTGAAAAACGTTTTATTCAGAATCGTCAATGTTGGGTACATTGAGTGGAAACTGAACATTTCTCTTCACAATTAGCCAAAAAATACAAATAAAAAATTACTTTTGAAATATCACGTCCATAAGTCTCTTTTACAGGGTTTATATCACTGATAATAATAATAATATATAATAAAATAATAATAATAATAAATAAAAAAGAAAAAAATTTCCCTAGTGGAAAAATCTTCTGGCAGTCTGATGTCAGATCTGGCTCTGACCTGGCGTCGTCTAGACCGTCTAGTCACGACAGTCTAGTCTGGCCCAAATGTGGGGCTGGTCCGCAATCCATGACATGAAAATTTCTAAGTGTCAATCAAGCCAATTTTTTTTACCATTCTTGAAAACTGTCAGGATGTCTAAAATTATATAAAATAATCCATAACATCCATAACATAATCATAACAATCCATAACATAAAAATTTCTTGAAAATTGTCTCACCATTTCCGATAAATTTGTAGGGTATCTAAATTTATACAAAATACAAAACTAACACTATCAAGATTAATAGGACCATTAATATTTAAAGTCTAAATACTTGCAATCAATTAAAATTCATTTTTTAAATACCTTTTTTGTTACTAGCAACACACTAGCCGCTAAATAGCGGCAGACCAGCGGCTGGCTAGACCGTCTAACCACAAACTTTGCAAAAGTGTTACAGGTCTGGCCAGCCCCAGACTAGACCGTCTGATCCGCGCCAGATTAGAGTCTAGATGGTCTAGTATGGGGCTGGCCAACGCCAGAAGATTTTTCCACTATGGTATTACATGAACTGTTTGAATATTGTACAATTATTTTTAGCAATTTTCTCATAGAATAAAGTTAGAAAGTCGCGGTTTTTTCTGAAATTTTCAACTTATTTTCAGTTTTTCAGTTAGAGTAAGGCAATAGTCAATTAAATTTCAACAAAAAAATTGTTGGAACCAATTTTTTTTCTTTATAACTATTTTCTTCTATATCAATCCTAGATACTTGCGGGTTTTTTGGCAATTTTTAAGTTTTTGTCCGCTTTTTAATTAAAGTGAGGTAAAAATTAATGCAAGTCAACAAACATAATCTATTAAACAGTAGATTATTGTTTATAACTATTTTCTCTTAGAGTAGTGCTAGAAGGTTGTACTTTTTTCTAAAATCTTCAGTTTTGCTTTGACTTTTTAGTTATAAACAAATGAAAAATGAGCATCAACAAGGATCATTTTTTAAATATTATTTTATTTTTCTACAAATTGAATTATTTTTACTCTTTTGACAATGTTTTGAAAAGTTACATTAAATAAAATCCATATAAAAAGTTTATAGGATATTTCAAATATCTCTTTATTGTTATTATTAATATAATTTTTATTATTTATTATTATTAACATGATTATTAATTATTACTTGTTTATAT
The DNA here is from genome assembly GCA_032362435.1 of Melikaiella ostensackeni. Taxonomy (NCBI): domain Eukaryota; kingdom Metazoa; phylum Arthropoda; class Insecta; order Hymenoptera; family Cynipidae; genus Melikaiella; species Melikaiella ostensackeni. The sequence continues at coordinate 12,328 of JAUMHM010075692.1, forward strand.
GTATAAAGCCGAAGCAAAGTTAAGCATTCCAGAAAAAAACGAAACTTTCTAGCAATTTTCTAACAGAAGACGGTTATAAACAATAATAAATTGTTTAAACAACTACGTCTGTTAACTTGCACTAATTGTTCAAATTCAAGTGAATAGTGAGTAAAAAGTGAAAAGTTTCAGAAAAAAAACCATAACTATCTAACATTAATATAGAACAATATAGTTATAATCAATAATAATTCATTTAAAAGAATTTTTTTTGTTATACTGAATAAATTATGAACTCACTCCAAGTGAGAAGTGAACAAACAGTTGAGAATTTAAGAAGAAACCGCAACTTTCAGTATCATTCAAAAAGAATATTATTAACAATAATAATAGATTGTTGAAACAATAATTTTTGTAAACTTGATTAATTAATTACGTCACTGTAATTGAAAAGAGGACAAAATATTAAAAATTTTAGAAAAAACCACAACTTCCTGGCATTTTTCAAGGAGAATATTGTTTACACTAATAATAAATTGTTTAAACAATTACGTTCGTTAACTTGAATTAATTATGACATCACTGTAATTGAAAAGAGGACAAAAAGTTCAAAATTGCAGAAAAAACTGCAACTCTCTAGCATTAATATAGGAGGGGATGTAGATAAACAATAATAATTTGTTGAAACAATTATTTTTCAAATTTAGTAGATGATTGCTGAAAAGTTGAGAATTAGTTGAAAAATGCGAAAAAAATGGTGACTTTCTAACTGTATTCTAAGAGAAAATTGCTGAGAACGACAATAAATAGCTTAACACATTTATGTGAGCATCTAATTATCAGTAGAAAGTAGTATTTTATGTATGAGAAACAATTTTCTTTTAAGAAACCACAAAAAAAATCATAATTAGCACTAAAAACTCGCAAAACACTTTTTTTACTTATGGGGTATTCGGTGACTAATTGTAAATATAAATGTTGAGTTTCGACTCGATTTACCCAACATTGACGATTCCGTATAAAATTTACAAAAACGTCTTTTTTTCTTATGGCGATACGTGTTAAATTTCATGGGGCTTGCGCCACCTCAACATATATATTTTTTTTCAAAATAAAAAAATTAATTCCTTTTTTTGCGGATTCGAATAAATTTCCGGGCGATATGCATGAAGAATCGAAAAAAAATTTCTAATTTCTGTACGAAAATATTTATAAGAGCAATTATCGCACTTGACAATGACAGCGCACAATATAATAATTGTAATATCCTAAAAATCGGTATACATTAAAATTGTGAATTACTTATTGGAATCTTTAAAGGCTACAAATTCAAATGTATAGTATGTACAAAATTATTCTTCTGCATGTAAAAAAATTGTGTTAAATTGTAAGGATGACTAATTAATTGTATAATTACAAAATGAATGTAGATTATAACAGCCATCACAATATCTATTGGAGTTAGAAAAAGGTGAATAGGTAAATCTTTTTTCGAAAATAGGTGACGAATAGGTGACTGAAAAAAATGTTGTATAATGTTGTATCATTTGTAGATAATT
>JAUMHM010075743.1:0-13863 GCA_032362435.1 Melikaiella ostensackeni
CTGATGGCTATACCGCAAACCGATTATAAAAAATGTTTCGAAGATTGGATCAAGCGCTGGCATAAGTGCGTTGCAGTTGATGGGGAGTACTTTGAAGGGAACAATATCGATTATAATGAATAAACTTGTATTTTTATTTTAAAAATAAAGTCCTAAAATTTTTTGATCTAGGTGCTATATTGAAATATGTCAAAAAAGTATATTTGGAAATTTAGGTTATTGCAAACCTCCCTCTATGAGGAAGCAATTAATAATATATTTTATGACTGATGTGAGTCTAGTCGTCCAGAAAAATTGGCGAAACTGGAAAAATATATGACTACTTATCCCGAATTTCGGGACGAGGAGACATTTCGATATTATACCTAAATATGAATAATTTGCCATTCATCTAATGAAGAATATCTTTTGCAAATTTTCTAGCAACTGATCAATAAAATATAAAGATAAGCACGACGTCTTCCTTGTGTCCATTTTATCATGGCAGAATCACTTGATAGTGTGCTAGAAAAATGATATATAAGTATGATTTGGCATTTTACTTTTATAAGTGCTTCGTATGCTTATACATATTATTAAAGGAAATACAAAAAGCATATATAAAAGTATTAGTAACTTTTTTCTGTGAGAAAACATTCATGAATTATGAGTTTATTGCTTTGTTGACATCGTATTTATCTACAGTAGAGTCAACTTCATTAAAAAAAATTTTTTGGAGATATTAAGTTGAATACTCAAAGCTATTTTCAAGTGTTTGTTATAAACTCTTTTATTTTGTGACTGAATTAGATGAGCCTTGGGAAATTTACCAATGATTTAAACCCTAACTAAATCAAAATATAAAAATATCATATGAATAAAATAATTTTTTTTTATTTTCTTATATTTAAGTCTTTTCAAGATTTTAAATTTGCCTTCGAACTGCTTATGTATCATCAGGAAGATGCTTTCAGCAAAGAAACATTGACTTCAACAACTTTTAGGTTGAAGATGTTTGATGCTTACCGTAGGTACATTTATATTATAATTTATATAAACATTGTCCATAAATTTAACCAAAATTTACAAAATTTCATTCGCTCTTACACCTGAGAATAAATTAAGTAAAAAAATTTAGCAACATTGAAAATAAGAATGTAATATATATATATATGAAAAAATCTAATTCTTTCATTAGGAGAGATGATCCTACAATAGATTACATTAATTATTTTACTTACATTAGTATTTTTAAGTAATGCTCATTTACTATACATTGAATTATCTGAACACCGATTTAAATGGGGGTTGTTCATTTCGGTAGGGTATGTATTAGGGATGGTTATAGGGTAGATTTAGTTTCAGTGCCGCGCAAAGGTATGAAATATATTATTCAATAGAAAAGGGGCTGCAGGAAAGGGGCGGGGGGAGTCTACTCACCCCTTCTCTTTTTTTGATATTGTCCTATTAAACAACCGCTTCCCCCTATATTTCTGGATCCTAGAATGTCTATTTATTCCATTTAAGTAAGTGAAAAGGGCGCTACTGGAGAGGGGGTAGAGGTGCGTTTTTACTCGTTCCTACCCTCTTTAAAAATGAGGCTATAAAAATATTCGCAAATCCCATTTTCAATGTTAAAAATGAAAAAACTCTTGAAAAAAGTGTTTTTTTTTACGATAACATTCGCGAAAACTCTCATGGCCTTATTCGTGATCAACGTATCAAAATATGTGGACAAACGGGGCTTTGAAAATATAAAAAAATTTAAGAACTTGTATTGAAAAATTCCCAGTCTTTAGAGAAATTGTGAGTTTGATAATTTTTAAAATAAAATTGCAGAGTCGGTGTTCCACATAATAAAATTATACATCTCTAGAGAATGTATGCGTCCTAAAAATGTTTCTTAATCTCTGCCATCATTCTCAAAAAGTTTCAGTGATATTTTTATGATTTTTACATTATTCGATTTCGTCTTCCTGCTTTCTGCTTTATGCCTCCCAATAAATGTTTGCAAAGAATACTTTTATAACTTTGCATAGTCCATCTAATCTTGAAATGAACAATCAGTATTATCACTTTTTAGAGTTTTTGGCTTAATTTTTCAGGGTTTGAAAAAATGTCACGGGAGAGTATAGAGGCTTCTTGAGAACTATCGAACGAAAAATTTTATGTTTCAGATATATGGCCTTGAAAAGTACCCTTTAATCCAAAAAATGTCAATTCTCTTGAGATCGACCTTTTTGAACACTTCATTCTCGTTTCTTTTTCACTAAAAATTATTTCTATTGGTCTAGTGGACTATTTATCAAATCGGTTAATGGGTTTTTAATTATTCAAACAGATTCAATTTGTTTAAATAATTCTTTTTTTGAAAATTTGTTTTTTTAATAAAAACTACTACTATTGCTCTAGTGGGATATTTATTAACATGGGTTAATTAATTTTCAATTATTTAAACAAACAGGATTTGTTGAAATTATTTTTTTTTCGAAAATTCTCATTTTCTAAATTATTACTATTTGCCTTGTGAAATATTTATCAACATTGGTTAATTACTTTTAAATTATTCAAACAAATTATATTTGTTTCAAAAATGTTTTTTTTCCAAAAATTCGTCGAACTGGTAGTTTGTTATCGTTAAGTGACATACATTCATTTTCAAATATTTTCCAATTGTTTAAACAATAAATGATAATTGATTATCAACATATTTAATTTGTTGAAACAATATTTTTTCCACAAAATTTCAAAAATTTTTCCTTCTGCAATCAATACTTAAACTTCTGATTGTTGAAAACAATAATTACTTTATATTTCTGAATTCTTTTCAACAATTACTTATGTTCTTAAGGGCATATTTAACAAGAGTCACGTGACCAAACTAATACTCGACTTTCAATCTTTATTTTTGGAATGATTTACTCTTTCTGTAAATAAAATATCGCTCTGAAAAACTAAATTTGAAGAATTACCGACCGTGCATTTTCGCAACCGATTTTTTTACGGTTGGGATCGATTGGTATCCTCATGTGAGCCCGAAACCTGTCACTTACTGTCATTGTAAACTTCGTTATGTAGGCCGTCGCACGGTCGGTAATTCTCCAAATTTAGTTTTTCATTGAAAAATTTTTTTTCAAGTGCAAATAATTTGGACCATAAAAACGTTCTTTAGTGCCGATTTTGTCATTTCCCAAAATTTCAACTCGATATCTCATTCCGTGTGGATATAAGTTGTTTGAAAAAAAATTCTGACGTTGCTCCAGATTTAATTTCTTCGAAAAAATTTCCTTAACAAATTTTCACCCAAATGATGTATACAAACGTAAGTTACTGTTTCCTTTTGCATTTTCCGAAGTTTTAGAGCGATATTTTATATACAGAAAGAGTAAATCGTTCCAAAAATAAAGATTAAAAATCGAGAATTAGTTTGGTCACGTGACTCTTATTAGATATGCCCTTAAGAGTAAGATATAAAAACAAATATTCGAAAAAAAAAATTATTCCAACAAACGGAATTCATTTAAATAAAAAAATCAATTAACCAATGTTGGTAAATATTCCACTAGACAAATAGTAATAATTTTTAATAAAAAAACGAATCTTCGGAAAAAAATATTCAAACAAATCCCATTTGTTTGAATAATTGAAAATTAATTGAACAATTTTAATAAATATTTCACTAGACCAATAGTAATAATTTTTATAAGAAACAAGTTCTTAAAAAAAATGTAAACAAATACCATTTGTTCAAATAATTGGAAATTAATTAACCAATGTTAATGAATATTCCACGAGAGCAACAGTAATAATTTTTATATATAAAAAAAAACGAGTTTTCGAAAAAAAATATTTAAACTAATGGAGTTTATTTGAATAATCAACAACTAATTAACTAATGTTGATAAATACTCCACTAGACCAATAGAAATAATTTTTAGTAAAAAAACGAGAATAAAGTGCTCAAAGGGTCGTTTTCATGAAGAACTGACATTTTTGGATTTGAGGGTAGTTTTCAAGGCACCGCGGGGGTGTGTGAGGGGCGTCAAACCATATGTCTGATACATGAAATTCTTCGTTGGATAGTTCTCAAGTAACCTCTATACATTCCCGTAACATTTTTTCAAACCCTGAAAAATTATTTTAAAAACTCCAAAAAGTGATTTTTCCCATGCAATTTACATGGGAAATTTCAAGTCAAAATAGGCACCTGTTAGAATCAAAATTTAAAAAAAAATAGGGAATTTCATTTTTAGGATTTGGAATCAAATGGAGAGATCTTGGTACTCCTTGTTTTCCTTCTCTTTGACTGTGATGTTGATGTCGGACGGAGCCGAGAATTCGATCACGAACATAGTTTGTTTCTCGAAGTCAAGGAACACGATGTCAGACCTCGAGTGTTCAATACGGGCTACTGGATCGAAATTGCAGTTCCAGTAGATTTTGCACTTCTCGCTCTCGATAATTGACTCTATCTTCCTGGGACGTTTCCCAGGGCAGGGTCACGATTAACATTATAAAAGCGACAAAGATGATGATAAAGCACTCTCAGGGCCGTATTGTGCCTGTGGAGACACGTCTTTCCCGCGTGAGTGGGACACCCGGATAGTATGGGCCATAGGAGTTCAGAATGTGCATGACACGCTCTACACCTGTCGCTGAGAACTTCTTCACATAAGATGCGGCTACGGTATGCCAAGTTGAAAATTACACCATCCTAACACACGAAAATGAAACCCCCTTGCCTGATTTAAAGGGGTCAGTCCCTCTAGAGCTCGAAAAGAAGGTGCTTTTCAAGAATGTTTCTTTCAAATAAAAAAACAGTATGGATAATCAATCTTTCAGGAATATTCTCATCAACTTTTGAACAGAGTTTAAAAAAAATGACACCAAAATATTTCAAAATGGCGGAGTAAACCATGGTGCACTGTAATATCTCGCCGCCGAAGTAGTAGGACCGCGTACACGATATCGTCCGGAATTCGTAACAGAAGCGAAAATAATGATCATTTTCTTAATTTGAATACTTTTTCACTCTATATGAACAAAAAACCTTATGAAAACCGAATATTAATGAAAATATCCACTGTTCCAACCAAAACTACGATTTTTGATAAACATTTTTTAAATATTTGTGCTTATTAAAATATTGAAAATGGATGAGGTAATTTATATTCGTGGTTCATATAGATTAGTATTCAATACTCTACAAAATGAAACTTGAATGAGGTCAATAGGTTGAATAGTTCTTGAGAAATCGTGTACGCCGTTTGCGAAAATATGGTTTTGAGAAAATGCTTTCTGCTGTATCATCGGCTCTTTCGTTTGTCTACTGATTACCGCCGAATTTTCGTTTTCGCGGCCGCGAAGCCCACTTTGGAGCTTTTTTTGCATGTTTCGGATACATATTGTAACTCCTGCTCCGCGGTTTTGTAAAGGAACGCGCCTTCGCCAATTATTTCGTAGTTTCTGATAATTTTCAGGAAAGGATCACTTCCACTTGCCACGATGTGAACTGTACCCAAGATAAGTCGGTCATGAAGACACTGGACATTTAGAAGTCCGCGCCAGCCTTTGCAGCGTGGGATGTATAAGCGAGGAACGGACGGGTTATTATGCAAGCTCTTCTGCATAAGCATGATCTTATGTGCGGTGATGTCGAGAGCCGTGAGCTCTGGCTTCGTCCATTGGATCAACCCAAATGCATAGAGTAGAACCGGGACGGCGAGCATGTTAGTCGTGGATATCTTGTTCAACGCCGACAGACTGGAAGACCGCGCGATGTTTTCCAGGTGAGATAAAAAATCTGGTTTTCCAAAGGGGCATCAATCTCTCTATGCATCCCATTATGTGTGGATGAACCTTCCAGCTTTCCCACAGACAGATGATAAGTCTATGGGAGGTTGAATCGAAAGCTTTCTGGTAATCAATCAATGCCATCAACAGATTGCGACTGTTGGCTGTAGCGTCTTTGCAGACGCTCCTGTCGATTAGCAGGTTTTCCCGACAGTCTGCTACGCCTCTTTTCGGTCCACGTTGTTCGTAAATCTCTCTCCACACAGGCCCAATTATCCGAACAATTCTGTCGTTCAGGATAGCTGCAAAGATCTTATACAGCGTGTTCAGACAAGTTATTGGCCTGTAGTTTCTTGGGTTGGAGGAGTCGCCTTTCTTCGGTAGGAGTACAATGCGTCCTAACAGCAGCCACTGCGGAATGGGCGTCTCCGACTTCAAAAATTAGGTGAAGATGCGGGCCGGATGTTGGTGTGTAGAAGTAAACTTCTTCCACCAAAAGTTCTTGATACCATCCACTCCGACAGCGGAGAAGTTTTTCGTGCCCCTCAGTGATTTCTTCATCTCTTCGGCAGTGGCTGGTGGACATCGTTTCTTGGACGCTATGAGGTGGTCGCACAGCTCCTTGAAACGTATGATGTTCTCAGTGTCTTCATGCAATGGGTATTGAACTTCGTAAATATTACTCCAAAAAGTCTCTACTGTAAAAGGCTTTCCAGATGCTATATAGTCAATCACACCCAGCAATCATCTTGTTTAGTTGATGCAAGTGCCTTTTGGTCTTTGTCGTCGTCGACTTTACACTTCGATTTGAATCGGCCGAAGCTCTCGCCGCATCATAAACTGAACTACTGATGATTTAAATGTCGGACTTCTCCGAAAGATCCTCACGAAGGGTGTCATCCATTTCAGCCAGACCTAGGAATGTTTATGTTTCTCCTCGTACTGAAATCACCATCATCTCTCAAGGGATGCCTGATTTCGGCGGTTGGACTTAATGTCGCTTCCTCTCCTTCGTCTGCGGCTTGTTCTTGCAGCAGTTGTAGAAGCGTCCCGCGTATATATCCTGGTCACAAGAGGTTGCCGGTGCGGTTTCATAACCTCTGTTGCGAAACGTGCAAAAGTCCTGGGTATTTCTGGCACCACAGTGTGTATAAATGCACCATGTAACCCCTGCAATCAGGGATAAGGCTGGCATCGTAACAACTGAGCAAGTCCAAAGTATTTGCAACACCCTAAACTCTAGGGCGATCGGCAATGTTTGCTAACCCATTGTCAGGTGCTCTGCGCTTTCTATCATTTTGAACCGCATTCATAACTGAGTTTGGTGTTGTGTTTTCACCCAGGTGCCATTCAGCTTTCGGCATAGTTGTTTACGTCTTAGCTTGGGGAGTTTTTCCTTCGGGACCATCCCTGTACAATTGTCTGCAACTGCTTATAACCGTTTGTAACCGTATTCAGCAGAAACCCTCGGTACAGGGACCCTCTATTCGCAACCTGAAGACGCGTCCAGTAGCTTTGACGTAGGCCCTCCGATTCGATTTCAAAGGAACCGAACCGAACCAAAATGGCTCTCCGACAGGAAATCGAACCCCGGTCTCTTGCGTGACAGGTGGGGATTCTGACCACTATATATAATGGTCCAGGGATGGTCCTGAAAGAAAAACCCCAAAGCCAAGGCGTAAGCATTCGTGCCAGTGGCTGCATGGTACCAGGGAGTGGTGTCTCAACCGTTGCCTCTGGGATACCGGACGACCTTCCAGAGTACATAGTCTGACCATCGCATGCGGGGCTCTGCGAGGGCGGACGTACCCGATCCCGTCGCTAACCTCAAAACGGCCATTTGAGCTTTCTTCAATTTTGACTTGTGTGTTTTGGCAGCGCACGCTTCGCTCAAACAGCAAAGTCCACACTTGTCAAAATCTCCTTCTTTCCGCCCTTGATACACAATGTACTCTTCCTGTTACCATCTCATCCTCTACTTCTATATACTCATTTGTTTCTCAATTCAACTCAGCTTTCTTGCATCTTATGTTTATTTTGTTTCTTAATTTGTTATACCGCGTAATACTAGCTCCAAATGAAAAATTCCGTAACACTAGCCCTGGATTTTTGATCATCTACCGTCCAGTCTCACAGAAAATTCCGTAATAATAGAAATCACCTACAGTTTTTCAATCTTTTTAATTGCAGATTCAAATTCAATCTCTTTTGCGTTGTACATTAGAATAATGTTTCATCAAAATGCAAAATTAAATTCGTTTTCGTAATTAAAAATCTGAAGTATAATTTAGTTTTTTACTTGGTCTATTTTTAATCGTGCGTAGTTGCAATTTTAAACCTATTTTCATCTTTATGCTGATTTTTTTATGGGATGAGGAAGGGTAGATGCATTTTTTAAATGAAAGAACTGCAATCATATTTTCTCATAACTTAACTTTTATTATTACCATTTTTCTAGCGAACTCTCAAGCAATTATTTCTTTACATGATAATTTAGCCACGATAAAATTGACATAAGGAAGACTGCAAGCTTAGCATTATATTTCGTTGGCCTTGAAAAAGACAATATAAATTTGAACATTAAATACTCAATCAGTTAAGAGCTTTACTGCGAACACGTGCAGAAAAACTATGGCCAGAGAACATCCGCAAAAAACTTATCTTTGAATATATAATAAATTATTTGTATGTATAATTCCATGAAAAACACAATACGTGTGAAAAAACTTCGCGAAGTATAAGAATGTTAATATTTCATTTATGTTTGGGCATCCATATGAAAAAAGCTCTTACAACGCGGAAATGCGTTTCCTGAAAAACAACCAGAAGGCCCGTTTTCATACGGGAGTCCTCTTTTATGTTACAGGTAATCAAATTTGTGAAGTCAATAAATATAGCCATAAGTAGAAAGAAAAGGATATTGATGAAAAAAACTGTACTTTATATAACAGATGTTACTAAAAGTAGAATATTACTTATTGCAGTAGTTTTTATATCAATTGAATAAATAATAGTTTTTGTTTGCAAAACAAATTTAATTGATATTTGAAAGATAGAAAAAAGATGGAAAATAAACGTTATGTGGGACTGTATTATAATAATTTTTTCAATGATCGAATCTATTGCAAATCAGTCAGTTTCTACAATTCAAGTCGTAGAATCTCTCAGCATCAATATATGTTAGTTTTTAGAGGAAAAAGTTTAAAATTAACAAAGTGGCGACGATTTATTTGAAAACATAGAAATTGAAAATAAATGAAAGAAATGACGAAAATTTGGTTACGTAGATTCCTATGTTGAAAGCTTTTCTCTCAGTGTGATTTTCTTCGGAGATGGCTCGAATTGAAGCTCTTGGCATGTAGATTTGAAAAAAATTAAATTTTCTATGTTATAGTTTTATTTTTTCTATATCAGTTGATGAATAATATGAAAAATCGTATGTCGTTGCCATTTTAAACCTATTTTTATCTCCATGCTAATTTTTTAATGGGATGAGGAAGGGTCGTTGCATCATTTAAAAAAAAGAACTACAACTATATATTTTCAGAACTGAAGTTTTATTATTACTACGTCCGACATTGATGACATTGACATGTAGTTAAAATTCATAATGTCCTTTTTTAGGCGCACTCGTATACAAAGCAAGAGCGTGGTGAATTCCCAGCCATACCACAAGAACGATAAACTCTTTTATATCTGTGACCAGGACAGTGTTCTGCAATGAAATGAAAAATCAGGTGAAAATAAATGACGGTATAATTATGTATTTGTTTACAAATAAAGATGTAGGCGAGACCTCCCTCTACACTCTACTGTCGAAACGTAGAATGAATTCGGTAGATTAAGAAAAAATATAAAATATAAATCTACTTTGGGATTTGACAAAATTGTAAATACTGCAGTGTGTGATAAAAATATTAAAAAATCAGACTAATTTAGTTCATAACTTACGTCGAGCCTCAGCTATAGTGTCCCAAGGTTTTCCCAGAGCAGTTATCATTGCATAAATACATACTGTTGTCAGAAATAAAACAAATTTAACGGAAATCATGTTGTTTGTTGAATATCCTATTTTGAATGGTTCTTCTAAGGCAAATAATACTTTAGGAGATTTTACATTTTTTCGTTCTATATATACCATTATTCTAGTGCACTATCAAGCAAATATTTCTTGACGTGATAAGTCTGCCGTGACAAAATGGACATAGGGAAGATACTGATCTAACTTTATATTGCGTTTGCTTTGAAAAAAACAATAAAAATTCAAACATTGAATACACAATCAGAAGCTTTATTGCAAATACGTGTAGAAATACTGTGGCCAGAAAATATGTAAAACAAACTCTTCCTTACATATACATAATATGTATATGTGTACTGTATATGTATATTGTTTTTATTGGAATCATACATATAAAATATTTCTATATGCATTACATATATTGTTTTATATTATATTATTCTCGATGAGATTATACATATGAAAACTTTTTTATACGTATTACATTTAGAACAGTTTTTATATGTATAATCTCAACAAAAACAATATACATGTGAGAAAGTCCACAAAGTACAAGAATGTTAATATTATATTTATTTGTGGACATCCATATGAAGGAAGACGCGAAAATGCGTTTTCTGAAAACCTACCATAAGGTCCATTTTCATATGGAGGTCCACCTTTATGTTACTGGTAACGAAAGTTGTAAAATCACAAAATAAAGCCATAATTAGAAAAAGTATAAAATTGATAAATCAACTATACTTTATACAAGAAATGTCCCTAAAAGTAGAATGATAATTATTGCAGTACTTATTATTAAATCAATTGAATAAATAATAATTTTTGTTTGACAATAAAAATTAAGTTGATATTTGAAAGAGAAAAAAAGAGAGAAAATAAACGTGAGGTGGGACTGTATTAAAATAATTTATTTAATGATCGAATATGCTGCAGGACAAAGCTTGAAGTTAACAAAGTGACGACGATTTCTTTAAAAATATAAAAAAAGGTTTTCACAGATAATACACATTTATACTTTTTTGTCAATTTTTCGCTTTATTCGTTGTTATATAACGAAGACATTCGGTAAGTTTTGTGCAGGCTAAACCGTTTTTGTGGTCAGGAGAATGGTTTATCCCGCATAAAACTACTAGGACTCCTTCTTTTTATTAGCATAGATTTTTAAAAAGTGATGCAAATTATATAAAGTTGGGGTTTCGCAGAAAATCTTCTACATTTTTTTCTTTGACTTTTGAAAACATGAAAATGTGATTTTCTAGAAAACTCCACCTTTTTTATTTTTTGCAATATTGAAAAATTCTGCTCATATAAGGGAAGCAACCTATCAACTTGATGCAGGCTAAACCATCATTCGAGTCGAGAGAATGTTTTTTTTCTGAAAAAAATCTTCGATTTTTTCTCTTAATCGATGCAAAGTATCACAAAAGAACAAGAAGAACTTTTTGTATAACTTTTCTAGATGTGCAAAGTCTTATCCAAACATTTTTTATTTTCGAAAAACATGCGAAAACTCGATTTTATAAAAAATTGGTGTTTTTTAGAAAAATAGACGTCAAAATGCATGACTTCAGAAAGTCATAACTTTGAAAACTTTTATAACTTTTAGAAGTGGATATTATTCAAAGGCAATAATAGTTTTTCCAAATGTTTTTTAAAATCATTTTTTATCTCTTCAAAGTATCAATTTTTTTCTTTATAAAAAACGGATAATTATAACGAGAAATTCAGTAATATTGGACAGTGCCTTTATTTAATTTATATATTTTGCCATATTTATTCAGTTTAAGTATGAAGCGTTGGTGAATTTTCTGAAGTTTTTTCAAAGCAGCCAAAAAATTAAAGAGTTTATTGCAAATACTCAGAAATAAGTTTAAGTATTTATTTTAATATCCTCAAAAAAATATTTTTGATGAAGTTCACTTAACTACACATAAATACGATAGTAACAAAGCAATAGAATTATTATTCGTGAATCTTATCTTGGGGAAAAATGTCAGTGATACTTTTATATACGCGTTTTTTATCTCCTTGGCTAACAATATGTATAAACACGAATTTTTTATAAAAGTAAAATGCCAAATCATACAATCTCATATTTTAAGCATAAAAAAACGCTATTTCATGCCACTTGAGTAGATAGGCAGGGGCGTTTCTATATATAAATTCCTACTTTACAAACTTCAAGAACATTCTAAGCTGTAGTGGTTCGTGTCCGTGCTAAGTTTCTAGAATGTTCTCGAAGGGACCGGACGACACCTCAAAATGATATTTCGCAATAGTGAGATACGAATTTTCGTAAACAGCTTCAAGGTTTTTTATTATTATCTCAATAAGTATACTTATGAAAAAACAAGGATCATCAGTGCTCCCTTTATTTATTTAATGTTCAAAAGATGCAGGTGTACAAGTGTAATTTTATATGGACTTATATGGCTTTGGCTATAAATCTGATTTATTGCTTCCTTCTTAGATAATACATTTAATTAAAAATATCCTGGCCTTATTTAATGCCGAAATAACTCGTGAAAAACATTCTTCTGCAATTTGGAACATTCTGGAACTTTAGGAGAAAGAGGAAAATATATGTATAGATATGTTAAAGAAAGTAAATGAGTTGTGAATACAAAACGTATTTTACAATTTTCTGCAAACAGATTCATAGCCATTTACGATTTCAATGACACATTACACATTTACGTCGCAAAACGTTGTATTCCAGATGTGTTGATTATAATATAGAACCTTCTAGAAATTTATGATTTTGATGACGCATTAAATATTTACGTTGCAGAATGGTGTATCCTAGTCCTATTGATTTTATGCACTGACTAGCGTTACGGAATTTTCCGCAAAACTAACCCGGTCAAGTGTAGCGCTAAGGCTAGAGTTACGGAAAATTCCGTTACTTTAGCCCTGAACGAGCTGAAAAGGGGTTGGTCTTACGGGAAATTCCGTAACGGTAGACAGTTTGTTGATTATAAGGCAGAACCTTCCAGAATTATAAGACAAAGAGGGTAATATAATTTAAAAAATATTTCAAGTCAAGCGAATGGCATGGGTAAGAAGGACATGTGAAGAAATGAAGGAATTAGAGTTCTGTTTTGAAAATCTACGTCACTATCCAGAACATAAGATCCAGACGTGTTTAGATTGTAGAAATATTGATGCACTGACCGTTGAAGGCAGCATGCATTTTATAGAAAGTTTTATGTTAATTCTTTTCAGCACCACTTTAAATCAGTGCGAAGCTCAATGCATCTATTTCTCGACGTGTAGCCTGTTATGTGATATTGTCAACATTTTGAAAGTTCGAGATAAGGGTGCGTGCATTTTATTCGAGATTTTACACATGCTCTTTAACTTTTATATTTAGATCAAGAGTACATTGTCCAATGCCTTTATCTCTCAATATGTAATATAACGTTCAAGATGAGGTGATATGCATTTTATTCAATAATTCGTGCTTTTTTTTAACACCCCCTGATAATGCATTATACATTGCAAATTCAAAACGGAGCTTCATAAAAAAATATATGTATTTCTAAAGTCACTTGATTATTCTGTGTCAACATAAAATTTTTCAGGACGAACTTTGAGCAGGAGTTCTAAACAATATTTGATGAGCAATTTCGAGGACATCCTCAGCAGTAAAGTTCTAAAGGGTGTCATATTACAGTAAAGGGTTAGGTAAACATGTTCACTCAAAATCATGGTTTTCTACACGTGATCATTGTCATTTAAATGGTAAGTATGGTGGTGTTCCTCATCAAAGCTGTAATGTAAATTACAAAGATTCACACACTGTATCGGTGGTTTTTCACAATTTATCGGGATATGATTATCACTTTTCCAGGAAAGCTCTGGCTAAACGAATTGATGGCGAAGTGATATTTTTACCAGTAAACAAAGAAAAATATATCTCATTCACCAAATATGTTGCTTAGCGATTCATGTTTAATGTCTTCGATTGACTCAAAACAGTGGCCTCGAAGCGGTTTTTTCAGTTTAGAGAATAGCCAGAAGTCACACGGAGCTAAGTCAGGCGAATAGGGTGGTTGCGGAACGAT
>JAUMHM010075772.1:0-13862 GCA_032362435.1 Melikaiella ostensackeni
GAAGAGTTGTACAATAATTTTCAAATATATGGTTTTTGTATAATCAGTCTCATTACTTAATTGTCACACCTCGTAGCTACTGTCGAACGGGAGGTTTGACGCCGAGGATGAATGTGGGCACTTGATGTTATCGAATGTCTACATCCAAACTCGTCTGTCGGTAACCGGCTGCGGCCGGGAGTTCTGGTTTTCTGCAGTTTTCCACTCCCCTGACCAAATGTCCAGGCGAATGCACTCACCTTCACGTGGTGAAATTTACCCATCACATTGGGTATATGGTTACCATACCAACTTCATCGTATCTTCTTTTGTTTTGAATGCGAGAAAATTCAA
Organism: Melikaiella ostensackeni; assembly: GCA_032362435.1. Lineage (NCBI taxonomy): Eukaryota > Metazoa > Arthropoda > Insecta > Hymenoptera > Cynipidae > Melikaiella > Melikaiella ostensackeni. The sequence continues at coordinate 334 of JAUMHM010075772.1, forward strand.
CATTACCCGCAACAAAAATTCACTTCTGTTTATTCCTGCGATCTTATCACTCTTCGAAATCATGAAGAATAATGATAGAGCATTGTCTAGTGTCACGGATTTTCCATAAAATGGTCGCCTGGCTCTACACCGTTGTCCTAAAACCTAGGCTCGTATACGCGGCCATGGTCTGGTGGCCAAGGGCAACACTCAAAACGATGTAGGATAGACTGCGACGATTACAAACGCTAGCGTTCAAGGAGGTGAGGGGAGGAATGAGGACAACGCCTACGGCGGCGATAGGATACATGCTCTGCGAAGAGCCCCTAAACGTTGCGATAGCCGGCGGGCAGCTCTTGCGATGAGCCGACTGGCAAGAGCAGATAGATGGACTTGAGGGACAAAACACACCAGGCTCCCAGGTGACATCAGTTCAATGTCAAGTCTACGTATGAGGCAGAACAGAATAACAAAACACTTCAATTTCACCAGGACTTTCCGCGTCGTCATCCCAAACGGGGAGGAACGGAAAGCAAATGGTATCCCGCTCCTCCAGGGGCAAATCTGGGGTCAGGAGCAGGAATTCACGACAGCGCAGGAAGGAAAGGGATGAGAATCCCACTCGAAAGACATGCCACCGTCTTTCAGGCGGAGGTCCTAGCTGTCCTTCGCTGCGCTGAAATACTCATAGAAGAAGACGCAGCTGGCAGGCAGATTACAATCTGCTGAGGTAGCCAAGGGACACTAACCACAGTTGGGAAACCAGACATAACATCAGGGTTGGTTTGGTAATGCAAAAAGATATTAAACCAACTCGCAGAAAAGAATAACGTGACCTTCACACGGGTTCCTGGTCATACAGGGATAGACATCAAAAACTGGATTCAAACGAAACACAGGGAGTACTGGGAACAAACCCAGGTTTGCCGACAGGCGAAAGACATCCTGGGCTATACGTACAGGATGGACAGAGCCACAGAAACCCTGAGGTTACCCGAGAAAGATTCAAGGTTGGTGGGTCAGGTGCTCACTGGGCACAACCGCTTGAACTATCATAAGCACAAAATGGGGCTAAGTCTCACCACAGAGTGCAAGAAATGCGGTAGGGATGATGAAACCTAATAACCTCTTTGTGTTCACCTTCTGGCAGCATTATCTGACCTGATTGACAGCCTATATTCTGCACGGGAAGTAAATAATCTATAAGGCTCGATCACCCTTTTACTGACTAGAGCATCTTTACTGCCTGTCCTAAGACAGTACCTGGCAAATGGTACAAATGGGTTAGGTACACGGACACTTGCGTAAAACTAGACAGCACGTAATATTAAATGATACATAAAGTTTTATTTGATTTTCTGATTAGTTGTAAAAAGAAACTCATTTTCTTATTGGCGACAATAACGAAGAACATGAATATTGATGCTTATGATGAGACTGCGTTTTTATTAACGCACTTCATCATGAAGATTAGATCGGTATAGTCATAATAAACAAGAGTCTTCATGTATTTTATTTCTAAATGATCATTCACGAGAAATACAGATAAAAAAAGAATTTTGTAATATGTTTGGGCAATGAAGGCACTAATTATTTAATCCTAAAGGCAACAACTAAACGTGACGGTAAAATCGAAATGAACGAGACTTTGAGTACAAAAAGAAGCAGATTTACGATTTATTATTACATTCCGAATTAGATTGAGACAGAAAATTTGCTATTAAAACTTCTAATGAGCGAAACAGTTTTGAAAGTCTGTAATAAATCAGAAATTTCTAACACTTTGATAACAGCGTTACAGTGTCAAATCACAATTTTGTATTTATTGTGTAACATTTAATGAAATAATATATTAGATACATAGGTCACATTCTGCCGATTAATGTTATTAAATTTATTTTACCCTGAGAAACTAAGATAATTTTATAAGTAAATATGAAGAAGGAGACAAAGGTCACGAGAACTTCCAAGTAGACGTGTGCGAAAAATTCGATTTGATTTCAAACCGACATTGGTCACGCTTCGAATGCCGCAATACCGACAATTCTCGCTGAAATTCAAAACTTCAAACTTTTAAGGCTGAAGAGTTTTTCATTTGATGTGATCCAAACTAAACCAAAAACTAAAGCCGAAAAAATTGAAGTCTCCCGCATTTTAAACTTTCTAAGTCTTTCAAATCATAGCTTAAACAATTTATCATCCATAAACTTTTAATTTAATCGTTAAATAATGAACAAGTTTTGAAATGGAAACCTTCAAATTTCGATAAGTTTTAATTTAAGGGCTTCAAAACAAACATTATCTTGGAATGAAACATTCAAAATGGTGAAGTATCAATTCCACAAACTTTAATTCTACAAACTAGATGATAAAGTCTGGTAATAGCCTCAAACTTTCATTATTTATTAAGCAGTCAAAACGAAATATTTTGAAATATACAAATTAAATGTCGTCACTTTTATGTCTGTGAAGAATTCGCGGTTAAACTTTTTTCTCAATTAATTGAATTGCCATGGAAAATAATGTAAATATAACATTCTAAATTAATGAATCTTCAATTGTCAATCTTAAGAATTGTTAAAATTGAAGAATTTCCAATTGGAAACATTTAAAGTTAAACTATTTGAAGAAGCGTTCAAAATTACATACCTTTAAATAAATAAATAAATAAATATATATATATATATATATATATCAAAAATTGAATAATTTGGAATTTTATATTTTCGAAATTCAATACTTTTTAATTGCAACTCTTCAAAATTGTAGAAATTAGAATTTTAGATCTTGAAAGTTGAAAGAGTTTTTAATTTTGAAAATCTACACTTAAAAATTATGCGAGTTTTAAGTTTTGGAATTGATTCTTCACTTTTGATCTTCATTTACTGCTAGAAATTTTGTTTCGTTAAGTTTCATTAGCTTATGAAAATAATAGGTACAAGTATTCGAAGTATATCCATTTAACCTTTAGAAAAATCTTTACTTTGTATATATATATAAATATTTCTGGAATTGCTTCGGTTTATTGATGGACTATAGTCACTAAATTGAAAGAAAGTAAGAAAGTAAAAAACCGATTTAATCAGGCACACGGAATATCGGAATTTTCGACGGACGGGCCAATCGAATCGAAAAACCCAATTCCATGACGGATCGAATGTCGGTTTTTCGACATTCGATGGTCGGGTCGATCGAACCGATCCGGTGCAAGCACGAGTCGAATGTCGGTTTTTCACGACCCTGAAGTTTCCTATATCTATGGATTTCCAAACTTTCGTCAAGCATTATAAACAAACTAAGTGTCCGATCAAGAAACCAAGAACACCTTTGTAGTTGTCTCCGAAATCTCTAAACGCGCATTTTTTCAACAATTTGTTAAACAATTGTATAACTTTTCAAGGCTGTATAATTGTTATAAACAAACGAAGGGTCCGATCAGAAAACGAAAAATACATAAAAAGATAATTCTCGAGTGCATTCTCCTGATCGGAAGGATTTTTTATGCAGAGTGTCTAAATATTATATTATCACCTATAAAGAATCTGAAAAGAGTACTGGATGCAATAGTTAAAATTCGAAGAAACGAAGCAGTTACGTTTGAAGAAGTTGACCACCGAAATGATGTCCATAATTATAATAAGAGCAAAGAAGCAATGTTCGAGTTAAAAATAAATACTTTACGCAAGAAAAGTCTTTTTTACACCGACTTTTAAAAAGTTTTTCAAAAAGTTTCACTTTCTGTCGAAAACAATAGTCATGCAGAAGATGAAGACAATGACATCGCCTGGAATATGTTTCTAGAAAATTTACAGAAAAGTATACAACCGTTTTACAATTTCTGGGCTAGAATCTTCAAGGGCAAGGACTCCACTTGTGAAGGAACAACCAACATAAAAATTGGACGTATAGTATCGAAAGTTGAAGAAACAATTCATGCTTCATTGAAAGAAGTTTGATTAACGCAATTCTTTCATATAAAAGGAACGCAGGTAATGCCAAAGCAGCACACCAACATTGACGAAAATATGAATGGCTGGTAGAATAAAAAGATCGTTATTTTGCTCCAAATGCTACTCAGAATTATGTTGTTGCCTGTATCAAAAATGAAGAAGTAAGATATTTTCTAGTACAGGAAAGACTACAGAACTTTTTACGACGATGTTTGGCTTTTCAATGGGGTTAGGGTAAGTGGAAGCGAGATGAACCACTTTTCACATTTCATATCATACAGCTGTTCAAACATAAAAACAAAATATTATAGCCCATGTAATTTTTAATTTCAACCCTTGCGATCATAACCATGCATTGCTTTAATTGAAAGAACATAATTCGAAATTGTGCGTTGACTTTCAAAAAAAAAATTGAAAGTCAGATGGAACACTGGAGGAGAGACGGACCAGGTTGAAAAATGTGTAATAGCTGTCACTAATAATGAAGTTGTTTTTAGAAAATGCTTTATTATGCTATTTGGAGGTAATATAACGAAATTCTAAAAACTTTGTTGAAATAAAATTGATTTTCAGTTTAAAAAACATTAGAGGTCGTGTGTAATTTTTTCAGGTCGAACGACGTTTCGTTGTTTTTAGCCTTGAAAATTGTGGCAGATGATTGATGTTTTTGAGGACTGATGTTGCAGATTCTGCTCCCGAGTCAGGCGACATGTCTTTAGATTCCCTCTGCGATGGGTTTTAAAGGTTTGCTAACCGGAGTGCGAGCGGAGTCTCTTCATCTGAATACGTCTTCATTGAATCTGAGACTGCAAAGAAATAGTCATGGATAGCATTTATGTTGAACGGGTGAATTCCAATTGTAGAGAACCTGGAAGTTCCATTTCCAACAGAAGCTGACTTGCACCAAGCAGCTTTCAGCAAAGATCCAAGTTGGTATCGAGTGATACTTCTCCGGATGCGCTGTTGAACCCAAGTACCTGTAGCAGCTTTGAAATGGGCTTTCAGAGGAGCGAAAAATGCCCGGCCAAGCGGCTGAAGTGCGTGAGTCGTGTGAGTATGCATGCAAATTAGTGAGACTTCGTTTGCTTCAGCTGACCCTGAAAGTTCGAGCGACGAGTAGTGGCTGCCATGTCCGTCCATGATCAGGATGTTTCTTCCCGGAGCCTTTCGTGGCAGAAATTCTTTTTCAAACCATCGCAGGAACAGGTCAGCGTTTATATAGGCCGATTTTTGATTCATGTAAACGATTGCTCCTGGTGGCAAGCCATCTTCGAATTCGGGCTCCTTATTCTTCCCCTTCAAAATAATCGTGGGTGGCATAAACCTTCCTTCAGCCGTGCAGCATACTAGAACCGTGACCATCTCCCCTTTTTCTCCAGTCGTTATTTGATTGACAGCTTTTGCTTCTTTGGCTGTGATGACTTGCCCAGTGCTGTTGATGAGCTGAAGGCCTGACTCATCGCAGTTCGAAAAATTCTGCGGCTTATTCTGCAATCCGTATTTTTTTATTTCTTTGTAAAGAATCTCGTAGAAGTTTTGGACTGCTTTTCTGGATAATCCTTTAGCTCTTGCTATGAACAGTCCTTCAGATTTTCGGATAGTGAGATCGGGGTTTCGACGAAGAAAAGAACGGAGCCAAGGATATCCAGCCATCTTGGTTTCCTTGTTAAATCGATGATCAATTTCTTACATCTCTACGAATTCAAATGCCAGATGACGAATTCTAAAACGATCCAGGGGGAATGCCATTTTAGCCATGGTTTACAGGTGCGACATTGTAGGCACGTTCAACCTCTCTTAAGCCCATTACTCTGGACTTGACTTTTTCGACAGCTTCGGCCATATCTGCTGTGTCCCATAAACCTCGCGTCGATCCTGGCTTACGCTTGTAAACATGCGGCACATTTGAAGCTAGGGATGAAAACATTAGTTAAAAGGGGTAGAAAAAATTACACTTAATGTCTCAGAAAAATTTTTTGTCAATAATTTATGGGGTTGGGAAAAATCGATAACAAAAACTATCGATAATTACTGATACTACAGAAAATAAATAACTCTTGATAGATATCGATGTTTTTCCCAGCCCTTATAATAAACACAGTTGAGATTGGAAGAATCAGTGGTTCATATCTCCTCTAAAAAACTGGTCCATCTCTCCTCCAATTTCCAAAGAAAGTAATATGAGAAATGAAATAATTGCATGTCCAAATATGTAGGTTTATATAAACTAACCTTGCTGAACACAAGTCGATGTTTCCATGCACGACAGTGTTTCTCCAACTAATAATGTTTCGATGAGCAATAACTGATGGGAAAAGACACACACAAAATTTTCCACGCTTCTTTAATGACGCGCACAATGCGTCTGATGTAACTCTGCATGAAATCACATCAACATAGCGAGCACTCGGATTTCTTGTGTTAGTGTTAAGAACTACTAACACAGTGAAAAGTAACTCGGTCGGTAAAGTGGTATTAAAATGGTAACGAGTGGTCCATCTCTTTTCGTGGTTCATCTCTCCTCCACTTACCCTATCGGTTAGTGCATGACTACGGCTCTAAATGATTTACCTGCAAAAATGGATTCAGCTTACTTGAGTTGTGACAGGGAAAAAAACATTCTGGTAAAATCGCAGTACACGAATAACACTCTGGATGAATGAAAATCAAAGTCAGAAGTCAGAAATACCATTGTACAAGCGGATGACTATCCACGTTTTAAAATAATAACAGAAGATCAAGCCTATCGTCTGGATCACGGTCGTTTTTTCCAAGTTCTTCTGATCGCGCCTTCTGAAGGACTACAAGAGATTTAATTGACTGACAATTTCCTTCTGAATGTGCCAGCGCTCCATCGAATTCGCTAAATTGCTTTGAATATCTATAGCTCGGTTTTACATGCAACAATTTCTGCTTCATCTCTAATCTCTCAGTACCACGCAGATGGTCAGCTAAAGCCATTGTATGGTTTTTCTCTTTGCCATTGGAGTACACTTCTATTACGACAGAGTCATTCGCAGCGAAACCATTGCATCTGTACTTCAACTTACAATTAGGTTGCTTACATGTAGCATAGTCCACGAATTTTTGTGCATATTGAGATCCTTTTCTAACCTGGAAACTTTCAAACCGCAGCACACAATTTATATTTAAACTACTTAGCAGTTTTTTTCGCAACTGTACATGAACTAGTTCGGATGATACATTTCCTTTCAAAAGAACATCTTTAATTTCAAGATTTACAGAATCAGCACTGATGTGATTACATTTTCTTTGTTCCTTCGAGGGTAGTGATAAATCTATATTTACAGGAATATCTATAACTGCCGCGTCAGCTTCAAAGGGAAGTTCAACTGTTTTAAACTGGGTTAGCCCAAATCTGTCCTCACTCATATTTTTTTCTCGTATTTTTTGCTTAACCTGATCCTGCAATACTTCTCCATTGTCCTGCCAATAGAAGAAAAGGTTTGCCTGGAATTTTTTTCCAACCGCTTTACGAATCTTAAAATGATTATACAGTGCCTCCGAAAGATTAGCCGACCCAGGATTAATATTTGTAATATTAAAATCTCCTCCATACGAAGATATGGCTTCAGCTAATGCGTCTTTGTCGCACCAATTCACCTGTCAAAAAAATCATTCACACACACACACATATGTAATTGAAATTTGGTTTGATATACCAAACGCAAGATTCTACTGGAAGCAGTGAAGAATAATAATTAGTATATCCATTTTTACTCTAAAATTAATCAGTGTCCGTCTATTAACTGATTCAGATTTAGAAAACGGTGATATATTTTTAAATCGGCAAACTTGAATTGACGTAGTTGAATAGGTCATGAGGATATATTAGGGTGCCCAATAAAAATTTGAATTTTTGAATTTTGTAAACGCTAGGCCGTTTTGGGTCGGAAAATGAATTTTCTCATCCTTCGTTTTTCAAAGCCTGAAAATTTGATTCTTTTGCTTTCATTATTCCAATTCTATTATTATTTTTACATGCAACGAAGTGAACCCCGGGATATTTAACCTTGCATACCGTTCTAATTATCAACTTCAGATCAAAATGATCCATTTTTGTGGATCCAAAATTAATTTTCACACAACTTCATGCATATCTGTGAAGTGTCAGTTGCTATTTTTTTTATTGAAAGTCGTGAACTTGTCATGACCGATGATATAGTTCAACTTTTAACCAAGTGGTTAAATTTTTTATAGAAAAAAATGGTTTTTCAACCGAAAAGATTGATTTTCTACCAACGAAGACACATTGTCAACAAAATATATTAATTTTTAATAAAATGGTTGAATTTTCATCTAAAAGGATCAATTTTCCACTGAAAGGGGAATAGTTGAATTTTCATTTAGAAAATTAATCCTCAACCAAGAAAAACGAATTTCCAGATAAATACTTGAAGTTTCAAGCAAAGAGATGAATTTCAACCAAGAAGAACAATTTTCGACCTTAACAGACGAATCTTTAAGAAAATACTTAAATTCTCAAACAAAACAAATTAATTTTCAACCAAACAGTTGCATTTTCAACCAAGAAGTCTAAATTTCTACCAAAAGAGATGAATTTTGAAAGCAAAATTTTTAACAAAAGAGTTGAATTTTTAACCAAGAAAGATTTCCCAGTCCAGATTGAAAAAAATCCATAAGAATTGTTAAATTTTCGAGCTACAAAGGCAAATTTTCTACAAATAGTTAAATTTTAAACCAAAAAAAAAAATGATTTTGTGAGATGATTGTTGAGTTTTCAACAAAACAATTAAACTTTCAACTCATTAATGAAATTTTTGACCAAAAGATGAACTTTTACCTGTAATGGTTACAGTTTCAGTTTAAAAAATTTATTTTCCATGAAAAAGAATGAATATTCAACCAATAAGAAAAGTTCTAAAAAATTTGTCATTTCAGGGTGGGAGATTCTGTTGAAGCATCGTATGTGTACGTAAGTTTAGAAATTGCTGTAAAAAGTTGATAAAATGTTGAATAAAATGTTATTAACAATTCATTTGCTTGAACAATTGGATTTTAAATATAATAACAAAGTATCTGAGATCTATTCACAGGTTGATTTCGATTACATTCTCAGAGTTTGTGTGAAATCTATTTGTTTATAAAAGTTACAGAACTCAAAAAAATGATTTAATTGTTTAAAAAATTGTTTAAGAAAAAATGTTTCATTAGATATTTCGCAGGCGAATCCATGGGTATTTTTGGTTTTTCAATCGGACACTTAGTTTGTTTATAATGCCTTGCGAGGTTTGAAATTCTTAAAAAATGATGCAATTGTTAAAAAATTGTTTGGAAAAAACAAAAAAAATCGCATCTAGATATTTAGAAAATAATCCAAGCGTGTTTGCCGTTTTTTGATCGGACACCTCGTTTGTTTATAATAATTGTACAACCCTAAAAATAAAAAAATTAATTGATCCGAAAATGAGTGCACGTCGAACCGAAAATGCCATTTTCGATTCGACAAAATGCACACGACTGCATCCAAGCTAAAGAGTTTCATTTTGAAAATGATTTTCATGATTTTCGGTTTTCTAGTATCTTTGAACCTGAAAAAACGGATTTATTTGACATCCGTGAAAGAAGGACGCCTTCAGCCGTTGTTGTAACAATAATGTTTAATTAGTCTCATGAGAGTCATTGTATAAATTTTAGGAGTAAATATTAGGTAGGTTAGAGTTTTATATAATATAACGTCATTGTATAGATACGCAAATATGTAAATCTCTACGAAAATTGCTTTTGTAAATAATGATGTGTTCATCGTGAACAAACATTAGCGATAACACATAACACATTATCAATTTTTTAGTTGCTTCATTGGATAATTGTTTCACGTAATTAAATTTCGCCCAGTTATGTTTAATTGAAGAAAATGTGACGTTTCAGTTACAAATTTGAGAAAAAAAAAATATTTTCCAGCTATTTCATGTTGAAAGTTAGGCCAAACGATTTTGAATTGTTTATACAATCTCTAAAACGTTTGATTACTTATACAAAATATGAAAGAATGATATTCACGTCTCCAATTCTTTCGAAACATATTTAGTAGAATTTACGTTAGTTTTTCAAAGCCTCAAATGGGCCATTGTAGTAAACACTAGAATTATTATCATTATTAATATCAATTTGTCCATGTAAAAACCGGATTTTTATTAAACGTGAAAAATGATATGAATTGTGATAATAATTTTAACAAAGTTAGTCATCAATTTAATCACTAAGCTCTCAACGAAATTCCAAACAGTATTATTAGAGTCGATCTTTGATTCTTTTCTTTATTGCACTTCTGTGTTAACAAATCATCTTGAATGAACTTTCGAACAAAATGATGGATTTTCAACCAAGAAGATAAATTTTCTCGAAAAAAGATGAATTTTCAACAAATTACATGAATTTTCAACTAGATACTTGAATTTTCATTTAAAGACAGATATTCAAACAAGAAAAGAATACTTGAATATTCATTTAAACAACTAAGTCTCAACCAAAAAACGAATTTCCGACAAAATAGTTGAATGTTCAACCAAAGAGATGAATTTCTAATCAGAATGATAAATCTTCAATGACAAAAAATTAATTTTTAACAATGTAGTTCAACTTGAAACCAAATAGCTGAATATTGAATTAAAAACTGTGAATTCTCAACGACGAATGTAATAGGAATAACCGAAAAATGGCTTAAATGGTCATTCAGAGTAAAATAAATCAGCCTTCATTCAGATTTTAATTTCAAATCGAAAATAGTTGAATTCATCAACAAAAGACGAATTTTCAACAAAATAGGTGATTCTCCATCTATAACAGATTTATTATCAACCAAACAGTTGCATTTTTAACCAAGAAAAATGAAATTTTCACCAAAAGGGATTAACTTTTTAAATAAAAAGACGAATTTTCTACAAAACAGTTCAACTGTCAAATCAAAAATATTAATTTCCAACGAAAAAGTCTATTTTCAACCGAAAAGTTGAATTCCTACCAAAATGGTTGAAGTTTTAACCCAAAAATATGAGTTTTCAACTAAAAAAAAAACGAGAAAAAGGGGTGAAGAGGGGAATAGGGGAAAGACTGTGAAGCCTGCGATGAATGAATAGGAATTTTGATTCATTCTTCATACTTTAAAAATATTACGTTAGAAAACTGGAAATTTTGCTTAGAAAATAAAGTTAATTTTCCACTGCATACTTTTTGATTTTTGACTACACTCAGAATAAAAGGTTCTCTGATTCAAAAAAAAAATTGCAAAGTTTGATTTTTTTCACAAGACAACACTGCCAAACCGTTTTGAAGTCGTTTCTGTAGAAACAGAATGTATTTTTGTGAATAAATGGCCGTACAGTGAATTTTTTTATATAATTTCTTTCTTATTCAAAGACGTTTTAGTGAGAGCACAATGTAGTTTTATGAATAAATGGCCGAATAGTGCATTTGTTTATAGTATTTGTTGATAACTTCAATTAATTATAGAGAATAATGAAGCTACCTAGTTTGTCATCACTGAGAAAAATTTCAAACCATTTTGATGAAAATACAACTTATCTCTTGCCTTAATGAAATTTACATATGTTTATGTAAGTTGTTTACAAAATTAACAAATATTGATTAGTGACATTTTTTATTGCGCACCACTAACGGTGAAATACAGAGTAGATCTAATTAAAAAATTTTTTGATTCGTAGAACCACCAACTTTAAAATTTGCTTATACAGTTTGTTTGAAAAAAATTGTTTGTCCAACACCCACGTCGAAAATACCACTTTTTCAACTAAAAATAGTGGCGAAAACGATCAATTTCTCGATTGATGACGTGAGCGTTGAGAAGAGTAGGCAAAAACGACGTGGTATTTGGACAAAATAGTATGTGCTATAACCATTTCATGAATTAGTTTCGTATATTAAATGCTACTATACTGATTCTGGTTGATTCTGAGTTTATTCCGATTGGCAACGGCAAGATATAAAACGAAGTTGTAAAAATTACTATTTTTTCACTCTTTTTGTTAAGACAGAAGTGCAATAAGCAAAAAAAATCGGTTTCATAATTCTCTTTGGGATTCAGTTAGGAGTATTTCCAAGAAAAATGATCGAAATCGGCTAAGAAATCTGGGCTCTAGACTGTTTTGGAAAAAAATTTGACATTTGCCCCACTGTGCGCCGCAGCCGCTGATTCTTTGTGCGGTTTTTGGATGCTGTACAAAGACTATTATTTTTTTGAACAATATTAGTAAACAAATGCATAATACTACAATTTTTCACTACACGGTATTCGTTTTTTTTTTGTAAAAGAAACTGCAGATATATCAACAATACCTCCTGCTATGGTACTTGTATATTAAATAATAATTTTAATTTTTTAATACAAATTTAATAAAAAAATTCATTGTTTCGCCATTTCCTAACGTATAGATTTCGTTTTTCGAAGGAATCATTTCCTAATATCTCGCCAGTGGGACTCTGTTACTATATTTTGCTGACAGTTAACAATTCATAATTGTTGTTGAAAAATTTAATGAGCAAATGCATAATTTGGCCATGTTTCAGTAGATAGATTTCGTCCCTTCAAAATAATCAATTAGAAGTGTATACCCAATTGGCTTTAACTGTGATATTTTGTTGTTAGATAACAATTTATAATTTCTTAAACAAATTTAATTTGAAAATTACTCTGAATCCGTTTTTTTAATGAAAACATCTTATTGTACTATAAATGCTGCAAATATTGCAAATGCTGTTTTTCTAAGTGGCCACCTTGACCAATGACATTAAAGCGCAACAATCGAAGGGTATATGGTTTGCTTACATGTTTGACAAGTAACCTCTGTCATTTCTATTAAAATTTTTTAAAAGGGAAGTAACACAGTAAATCCTAGAAATATATTTATCTGAGGATGGATAAGAATGCTGCAAGCAGTTGACAACTACATATGAAGTTATGAATGTAGTTGCTTATCCGACATCGGATAATTTTTATCTGGAGGCGGATAAATGTAGTTGTCAACTCTTTGCAGCGTTTTTTTATTTTGGTACCACAAACATTCAACGCTTTCCTCCTCCAGAACAGCATGTTCTTTATCACAATTCGACACGTAGCAAGATTTGGGTACTGTGCTAATACTCATGATCACTAATCAGCACAAAAAATGCTTCTCTTTTCACACATTGTCATAAATAATGTCATTAAAAAACACAGTTTTTAGGTTAGCTCAAAACGCCGAAGCTTGAGATGATAACGCCAATGCCAAAACTCGGCGTCAATGCAAACAAAAATGTTTCAATGCTACTAAAATTGCATATCCAACATTTTGGGATTTCAAATCTGGAAGATTATTTTTGTATCTATAACAAATTTCAGGAGAATCTAATTTCTTCCCATTTCTCCCTTTTCCATGGAAGAAGTAGAGACTGATGCAAAAATAACGGCCTGCTCCTTTAACCATAGAACAGCGAAGCATTACGACATATAATGAATTCCCGCCTGCCGCTGTCCCTCCTCTTATACCACCTTGATCAAAAAGTTTTAGGACTTTATTTTTCAAATCAAAAATACAAGTTTATTCATCATAATCGATATTG
>JAUMHM010075783.1:0-13862 GCA_032362435.1 Melikaiella ostensackeni
TATATATAAAATAGAATATTTGAAAAAAAAATTCTAGACCCTAATGCCAACTCAAAAAACATCTTCAGGTTTAGAGTTATGAAATGATTAAGCTGGACCAATCAGGAAAGCCGCATAGCCCTGCACCGTGTCGAACGTACAGGGGGCTTTCAGAGTAGGGATACCGAGTGGAGAGGCAGTGGTCACTAACACAGCGTTGGCTTCCTCTCACGCACGTAAGTTTTTCTGTACGGCGCTTCTGATTGGTCAGCTTAATCATTTCATGTGCTTTGATTTGTCCTGCCAGTTGTGGGCTTGTGAAAATATTCAAATATTTTGTATCCCGACTTCACCCTATCCGTACTTTTTCTTCAAGAATAGAATAAAACAGAACGAATTAAATTATTTATGTTGAAAATTATTTGAAGAAACTTAAATATACTTCAAATTCAAAAAAACAACATTTACTCTGTATTGCACTAGAAAAGTAGCAAGTAGAGTGACGATCGCAGCGCTAGATTGTATTTCCTCTTCCCGACGCAGGCACGGAATTTCAGAATGGCATGACATATCCCTATACGAAACTGACAACATATTGAAAAGATTATCACAGGAATTAATTATCTGCTATGTCATAGCGACCATTAAAATTGTCAGACTTGTTTTGTGTTCTGTGCAGGCGAACGTATTCTCAATTTATTTAATACCTTCTACTCTTTCTATTTTACGAACGGAATACTGCCGTGCAAAACATGAAAACCAGTAACTACGCTTCTCAAAAAATTTGAAGTTTTGGTATATATTTACGATCATACAAACCCACTCTTTCACAAGTTATATGATTTATAATAAAATAATGATAATTAAGGCTTCAATAAACAATTTTATTTCGCCTGCATCTGCAAAATGTCTAGTCCCATAGAATAAAAAACCAAACTAGCAATACAGAAAAACAGGAACCTGTAACTAACTCAGCTCGTCCAGTGCATCGTAATTCGTTTGAAAATACACTCCTTTCTTTCTTGTTTTCAGAATAATACATTATGCCTCTATCTCAGTTTGATTCCGAATGTGGTTACAGGTTTTCTTGTTTTGCATGTCAGAATAGAGGGAATTGAATAAATTTAAAATAAGTCCGCTTTAAGAAATTAAGAATAATTCTGAGAAGTGGCATGATTCGCTACAGTCAAAAGGTATTGAATAAATTGACAACAGCTCGCTTGCAGGCAACAAGAAATAAGTCTGAAAGGCGTGATTGTCGCTGTGATATAGAAAATAATTAATTTCTGAGGTAATCTATTCAATGTGTTGTGCATTTCGTCTGATGGAAGAATCGCGTATTAAAAATAGCGAATATTCCTCACTTTTACATCAAAATGAAAAAATCTTACATTTCCTCTATTTGAGTCTTATGATCCAAAAGAAAAAGTTATGAAAGGTTGTACGTGAAAATGGAAAAGTTCTTTTTTTCGGGCAGTTCCACGGCTCCAGTTCGTTCATTTATTGTCTATGATCCATGCTCGCAGTATATTTTCAACGTTCGCGTTGGCTCTCCCCACACTTCGCTGACTTTGAGGATGTCGAGGACGTCCATGCACAATTTTACGATGTTGCCAAATATTTGATAGCTCAGTTATAACGGAAGCAACAAATTCGCGACCATTGTCGCTTTGCAAGACTTGAGGAGCTCTCCAGGTGAAGAATATTTTGAATAGGTCTTAGAAATTCAATATCCAGTTACAATCATCATCACTGCATGATTGACAGTCAATCAGATGCACTTGATCGCGCATATTAAATCCATTCGGTACTATGGGCTTCACAACAACGCCGCTCTTTGGAGGAGCTCTTTTGCGATTACAAGTTTGACATCAAGTTACAAATAATTCACAAGGCGCCTTCGAAATTTTCCATTTACTTTTTGTATAATAGACTATTTTGTCTCTACCTCCATGTTCAGTTTGGACATGTGCTTTCAATAATTTTTCGTAATAATCTGCAGCTGCAACTACGTAAATTCAAAGATCACTTTCACTTTTTCGTTTCAAAATTACGCGAAATTCACTCCCGATTTTTACAAGTTCATATAGTTTGCAATAATGATAGAAAGAAGAACTTTTTCTTGAATGCACTTTTTCAAAATCTGAAAACATTTGTACCACGCTTTCAAATGCGCTCTGCCCCACACAGATCTGTTGCTATTCTGTTTGTTGTAAAACGTTCGAAACTTCTCCTCAAATTCAATGCGATTTACGAGCTTTCGTTCGTTTTTAAACGTGAAGTATCAAAAAGGTGATGCTCACTTGAATACAGAACACGTACTCTGATCTGAAGACACTAACTAATGGCATGCAACATCAACTCAAATTTGGAATTGGTGGAGGGGAAAATGTTCATTCAGTGCCGTCTTTAGAAAAAAGGCGTCCCTAGGCTGAAAATTTGTAGGTGCCCCTTCCTTTTTCCCTCTCACCTCTCCCACATCATAAGTAAAGCAGAACGAATGAATTTTCAGTAACTTATGAATGATCTGCTTTTTAATTAGTTACTTTTAACTAATTAGGATTGAAAGAATATGCTGTAATATTACATGTACGTTGTTAATTCTTCACGCTTTACTCCCTTCCGCCTTTTTCCTCATTTGACCATTTTGAACCAATCATATGTTCCAACATTGGTGTACGTTGGTGTTACGTTACCAATTTCTCGCCTTTTCCCCTCCTTTTCTCAATTTGTCTTTTTCGGACGTTTTTCGTGATGTTTCTCAAAAACGTTATTACGAAAATAAGTTCGTTAATAAAAAAATCACTCAAAACAAGTCATCATATTTTTGTTGTATATTTGATGTGTAAACATCTTAGACCTCGATGTGGGGAGTCGCGCCTGAGTCGAGTGAAACCATGGCTCGAAAGTGTAATGCAAGATGTCTCCATAACGCACGATGCAGCATCAACGTGATGCGCTGTATGTCGACGCTATGTCGATTTACAAAGTCCTATTGTGTAGAGACCTTCAAGGCTCTGACACACGCGTTGTGTCGTGTATCTTGCTTCTCTTCACCCACTCAAAGGATCCCTTCAGTTATTCTTTCGACTTCGAACAGTATTCTTCTACATATTGATATGTGTATGGAGAAGTGATTATATATATTTTATATATTTTTTTATGTTTTATATCTTGACTAATTTTTTGACTTTGTACAGTATTCTTCCATATATTGATATGTGTATGGAAAAGTGAATGTTATTTTTTTGACTTCTCCTTTATGTAAGATTTCAGTTTCAGTTAACGTTTACCGAAGATGTTCACACATAAATCTATCTTCGGTCGTAGTTAAGGACGCAAGTGATGTTTTTTTCTTGTCTATTTTAAGGGTCGCAGAATTTTTTCTTAAAACTTTTTTCCATAATGAACTTTCTATTATACAAATTTACAAGTTAAACTATTAGTGGCACACAATTTCTAATAAGCACAATTTCTACTAGTTTCGACTCGCAGCATTACATGGAAAACAAATATTCCCATTGTTAATTGTATCTAATTTTGGAAGAGAACTGATGGCGAACTTTGGAAAAAAATGTTCAGGCTAAAGTTGTTTGACTTACACATTTGTGTATTTCAAAAAAAATCGAAGAACTAAATCAAAAATGTGACCCGACTACTGTATAGAAAATGCTATCAGTTTTTGTTTCAAACTTTTCACGTGGACTGCATTCTTATTCATAATTAAAGTGCAACGGACGGGTGGAACTTTTTCTAAAGTTCGATTTAAATGATAGAATTTTGACTCAATACAGTTGATACTAGGTTAGGTCTGCTATTTATTTGCTTAATTGAACTTTCCGACTTAAAATCCAGTTTCAATTATGTTTAACTGTAAGAAGGTATCATGTATATTGAATGTAATGATATTTGATATACGTGCGTATGCTAAATGCAATATCTTTTTGAACGAAGACAGATCTATTCAGACTCAGAATCCGAATTGTGCACATTCCTCGTCAAATCGTCGTCATCTTGATCGGATTCATCTGAATCAGGGGACGCTGCACGCAGAACATCTTCAACGGTTAAGGGCGTTGGGTTCCCTTTAAACCAAAGCGGCCGATATCGGCGGTCATTGTCGAATTCGCAGCCATAGTCTTAAATACGCACGTACCAAGCGTACCGTTTTTCCACATCGAAAATGGTTCGCCAAATTTTTTCCTGCAACGACTTCCAGCAAGGCGGGATGTGGCCGGCATCGAAACTTTTTATTTTTTTTTAGAAATTGGTCAGCCTCCTTTTTACTCAAATATAATTTTTCAAAAATATGTACCCTCGCCACATTAACACGTTTGCAATTTTTCATGCCGTACATAAGTGACGTAAACTTCTGCAAAGTATCTATTCTATTCTCATTATAAATGTCCAAGAAATTAGTCAGTGACGCGAAAACATTTTGGATCGATTAATTTTTTTGCAGCAATTTGAAAGGTACTACTTTGCCCTTCCGATGGAAAGCTGCTGTATAATCGCAGCCTGTAAAGGCATGGAATGCACGCGGGGCTTTACACAGATTTCTTCCTAACTTGTCTACTAGATCTGGCCATCCAGACTTCTAAGGTGAGGAATTTATGCATGTTGCCCAACAGATTTACTAACACGTCCGTATCGTTTGCTTTAACCGTAACTTTTTTCGACTCAGTCACTGACGTGGAAAGTACATCAAGATTGTAAATTATTCGGGTGTCTACTTCCTCACGAGAACATTCGTATTCCGATGACCGAGTTTTAATGATGCTACTATTGACGGTTTGGTAACAAGAATACATTTCCTCTACTGTCAGAAGTACCTTCTTATTCCTGAGTATTGACTCCAGTGATTGAGAATTACTTCCCCAGTGTTCGGCAAGGTATGAAACGAGAGCTGTTCAAATTGACGGTTTTTCAAACTCTTTTGAAAATCAAGCGGTCTGGTCTGCTTCGGTCCAGCAATACAGTAATCTGTATCTTGCTCCTCGCGATTTTTATGCTCGCAGTCTTTTACGGAAGAAGGAAAATATCGATCGAAAATCAGATGAATTTCTGACGCTTGGGTTTTGCACATTTTAATCAGAACTGAAACCGAAATTGTCTCGAACGATCGCGGGAAATTTGCACCTAACAGGCGCAAGAAATGAAAGCCATCGATAATGTCGATGTCAACATAAGTAGGCAGAGATGGATGGATTTGTGACTTCAGTGCTTTCGCAAGGGCAGACTTTTCGATTTGTGCATTTCACCAATGTACTGACAGAGGGGTGGTGGTGCAGGAGCTAGTGGGTATTAGAAACAAACTGACATTTCAACTTTTTTTTCAATCGCAATGTACAGTAGACGACCAAAAATATCCCGCTCCATTTTGATTAATACGAGCTTATTTTTATCTTCATTTTCCTGAACCCTTTCCATGGATCTGGAAGCAAAATCGAGGATTTTGTTCCGTTTGATTAGCTGCTTAAAACGCGATGGATTTTCAGTACACTGTTTCAAGAAATTCAGTTTCTGAGTGTTACCTACTTCGTTAACAGAAAAGAGAGAATCGGATACTTTGCTGGAAACAGCCTTGCCTGTAGTCATGTGGAATAGGTTATTGGGATATATTTTCGGGCCAAATGAATTTCTGTTTTGGCGAAAACATTCAACAATGTCTTGTACTGCTTTCCTGTCTTTCTGTATCCTTTTCCGTGCGAGCTCGTACGAAACGTCGCCCTTGCGCGAAAATCCGATATCTTCCAGCAACTTCGAAACTATCGTAGTTCGCATAATGTGTCTTAAAGACAAGCGTTGTCTGGCTGATATGGGATTCGTGAAGTGGCTGACACTTGTGCAGTGGGCTGCATTCTGCAGTGCCACACTTTTTATTCCGCGGATCAACTGTGTTGGTGCATTCAGAATTTCCACAAAGCAGATCTCTCGTGGCTGCGCTTTTAGAATTTTTGAGAAAGCAGAACACTTGTTTCTGCGATTTGTGCATTGGCAGAGAGCGCACGAGCCGTGGCAACGCTTTCTGGAATTTCAAAAAGCGGACCAAGTGTGGCATTGCTTTCTGAATTTGCAGAAAGCGTATCAACTGCGGCAACGCTTTCTGAATTTGCGGAAAGCGTATCAAATGCGGGAGCGATTTCTGAATTTTCAGAAAGTGTATCAAGTACAGCAGAGCTTTCTGAGCTTTCAGGAATTGGAATGACTGCGACGTCACTTTCCCAATTTTCAGGAAGCGTGACTACAGGACGTGCATCATTGTTGGGAGTAAATTGATAGATGTTGCTCACTGTGTCATGCAATGTATCTTTACCGGTAAAAGTGTCAACGAAGCGATCATAATTATCGAACCCGAGGTGCGTACTAAGTTCCTCATCAGTGGGAATACCGACAGGAATTAACTTGTTCTCATCATAAGCCGCAAACGTCATTTCTGTCTCCAATTCTTCAGCAAGATTATACCCTATTGTATGACCATATCTATTGAGGATTGTGAGCACTTTCCTACTACTCGTTAAGGACTTCCTTGCAAAACCTACCATCAACTGTTTCGATGATTTCACCTTACGGCAAGTAATCATATAAATGATGTTGTGACACAAGGATAGAATAGAATGTCGGGAACGTCATATTCGCCCTTAATAATACCGTAAACCTGCAATTTATTAGGTTGCTTTCTTGTTTTCATTCACTTCACTGCATTTCTCAATTCGTACGCAGCTTTTTCCAATCTCGTTGCTCTCGAAGTGTCACTAACTACCATATTCGTCACCAAGCGCCTGACATCTATGTTCATTTTATATACTATTCACTTCTGATGACTAGCTTCGGAAGTTTCTTTCACGAGAACATCAGCACAAGCTTCCAGAATTTTCTCCTGTAAATAGTCAGGCCTGCACTCTTTCCATTCATCCGTAGTAAAATCATCGCCGCCAAATTCGACCAGAAGGGCTTTATAGTGACAACGTAAGTCAACCAAGAAGAAAACTTTTTCCATCACATCCATCTCGCTATCAATAAACGCGGAAATTGCCTGAAAAGTAGTTTCATGAACATCCCTTGTATACTACGTAAAAAATTTAGACCATGGAGGAAGGTGAAACACGCAGACTTTATATGATATTTGTAGCTGAATCTAATGGCGTTATTACTTTTTCCGTATCTCATGCTTTTGAAGGAATTGTTGAAACAAAAATTTTATCATAATGTTGATGATTTTACATTCAGGTTGGAAAGGATGCCGGCTGAACGTGAACGGATAATTATTTATAGGCTATATAAACTTTATATATAACCTATATAAATCATGAAAGTTTGAGTTTGGAGGCGTCTTTCATGGTTTTGACAGTGAGTAACAAAACAATGGACTGCAGTCGAGTCTGGAGTAGAGTCGAACGTGAACGGATAATTATTTATAGGCTATATAAACTTTATACTATAGATGATGATTGAAAGCAAAAGAACGAAGGTGGAACCGAATGATAACAAGGAAAAGCTCTTTGCCTTTGAATTTTCAGACATAGCAATCGTAGATAACTGTCCAGAAGGTTCATTAAATAAATTTCAAACATGCTAGAAAAATATATCAAAGAAAGTAAATTATAGATGTTAAAATAAGAACAAAAATTGTGATTTTTATGAATGAGGAGAGGAAGGAACTTGAGGAGTATTGGAAATACAGTGATGAAGAATTGTAAGTAGTGGATAAATACAAATACCTTGGTTACTGATTTTCAACTGAAAGTTCGCTCAACGAAAGCATAAAAATGTTAACAGTAAAACCACGAAAACCCATAAATTCAGCTTCGAGTGCAATCAAAATGACAAGAATTAATATTTTTTTTAAAATTTACTTACTGCACGTTCAAGCCATTAATTATGTGTTAAGGAGAAAACATAGAGGAAATACTGTATTAGATGATTGGCCGTTTTTATTTATCGCGAAATTTCGGAATAAATAGGTGAATCAATGGTCTGAGATATTATTCGTGAAAATTCCGTACGAATGGCCTGTTCAACGATCTAGACTATTCATTCTGAAATTTCAGTATAAATAGCCGATTTAACGATTCTGAGCTATTTATCCCGAAATTTAGGAATCAATAGCTCGGAGTTCTAACCTATCTATTAATACGGAAAATATTATTCTCTATCAAAAAATGTACTTTCATGCATCCATATTGAAAAATTAAAACGTTGCATACTCTAGATTGAATTATTTTCAGTTAAGCATGAATAATGCATAACAAATGAGACACAAAATGCCCATAAGCATAAATGCAACACAAAAACAATACATTTTATTGCGTTCTTTTTATTACAAATGATTGTTTTCTGGAAAGTTGCTATATTTGCAATCTGAACACGGACATCTAAGTGACAGCTAAGGTTAGAATTGTCACTTAAAGCATATAAAGGGTAGCCTCCTATAAGGGCCGAAGCTTCAAGTATTTCTGTGACCAGTCACAGAAGATCTTTCCCGCCTCCGCAAAAAATTGGAAAGGGGTAGGGATATACCTAAGAGTATGTTTGTGATTGATTATGGCGTGCTACCCTTTATATTTCAAGTCACAGTTCTAACCTTACCTGTCACTTGGATGTTCGTATTTAGGTTGAAAGTATAGCAACTTTTCAGAAAACAATAATTTTTAATGAAAAGAACACAGTCAAATTTATTGTTTTTGTGTTGTATTTTTCCTTATGGACATTTTTTGTTCTTCTTGTTAGACATTATAGATTTTTTACTCAAATTAATTCAATCTAGAAAATACAACGTTTCAACATTAATATAAATTCACGAAAATACATTTTTCATAGAGAATAAAACGTTCCGTATTAATGGTAAGGTTACATGTCCAAGATATTCATTCCGAAATTAGAGGATAAATAGCTCAGAATCGTTGAATCGGCTATTTATACCGAAATTTCGTAATTAATAGCCCAGATCGTTGAAACCGATATTCATACCGAATTTTCGTGATTAATAGCCTAGATCGTTAAATCACCTATTAATCTGGAAATGTACTACGGGTAAAAGTGTATCCTTCCCGAAAGCAAAGACCTTTTCTTCTTCTTTTGTTTAGTTGCGCCTAAAGTTTTCGGGGGAAAAAAGTATGAAATGATTATGAGGGCCCTCAAGATTGTCAGAAATTTTATAAGTGTACTGGGCCCTACAGGTATTAGAAATGGATGGTCATAAGGAAATAATTTTAGGGGTATAATTGAAATTCCTGTCTCTTTAAATTATTATTGAAACTCCTTTCATTGTAAAGAGTAGTTATGACTGATAAGTCTGTTATTTTCTCAAACGATTGACCGAATTAATCCTGATAATTAAAATAAATCGACCACAAAGCCAATGAAGGAAAATTGATCAAGAGTATCAAATTCATTAACCAGTACAATCCAAACTTAACAAAGTTAGAAGATTGTTAAAGTATTTTGAAATGCCAATTCAAGTTTACCACAAACACGACACAGAATTTGAAGAAAATCAAAACATAAAAATTAGATTTAAGGAACAAAATAAACAATAATCAATATCGCGCACGTAGCGCGAGTGTCTCAATAAGAATGTTTTTCTCAAAGCCAACGAGTTTTGCGAAAATAGATTTAGCATTAATTTAAGAGCAAGAATTAAGAGTTACAGTTTCGTTTGCCTTGCATTTTTTTGTATACCTTTTTCGAAGTCCGACTGCATAGTTTTGTCACTAATTTCTTAGCAGGAGCAGGAGCAGGATCAGGAGTAGGAGTAGGAGAAGGAGCAGGATATGTCATGTTACCCTCTTCGCTTCCGATGTATATTTGCACCTTATCGCCTTCTGCAAATCATTAGGTATCATATTTCAGGAAGTTTTTGATGCAAAAGTAAATTCTTTATTATTGAGTGTCAATAAATCCTTTAGGAAAATGTAAGCAGGTATTTCATTTATACATGTTAAAACAAATTTAAAAAATTCTGAAATTTCATATTCCAGAATATTCAAAAGGACATAGATGTAGTACATAGAAATTTCCGTTGGTACACAGCTCAGGGATCGAAACCCTTGCCTCCTGTTTGAAGAACGACGCACTATCTCCTAAGCCATGATAAGGGCTCTCAGATATTCCAAATGCAATTTTTGGCTACCAAAATAATCATGTTTAAATATTTCGTGATATGAAATAAGAAAAATAATTATACTGATACTTAAAAATAATCGTAAATCGTTATTGACGATTTTCTTGGAAGTCCGTTCCAAGAAAGTTGCCCAAGAAAAGAGTAAAAGTTTCTTTGTTCATGTAAGACACGAAGTTGCCCAAGAAAAAAGAGTAAGAATTTCTTTGTTTTTGTACGACACGAAGTTGCTGAAGAAAAGAGTAAAAATGTCTTGGTTTTTGTACGACATGAAGTTGCCCAAGAAAAAGATAAAATGTACTTACGACCTCTTTTTAATTTATTATTTCATTTGCATGCTTGAGTAGATTATTTTGACGATCAAAATCTAAAAAAGTGACTTATCCAGTATCCAATTGATGATAATTTCTTCAGATCCAGTAATAAATACATCACGTGTAAATTTAAAACGTAAACAAAAATTATTTTGAATCAGTAAAAAAACTTTTTCATAAACATTTATAAGCCTTTTTAACTTTCACTCTCCAATTTATCATCGGCCATTTTGAATTTATAAAATCTGATAAGAAATTCGTAATCAGCAACCTAGAAAAACCCGGGGTTATTGCCAAATTGCCCCACTGTGCCCCTGTGCGGCAAACATCCTGACCGGGCCAGCCAAATATATCGCCAGCCACGACATTATCCAAAATCAACTTCATATTGGCTCAATTTTTTTGTCATAATTCTTACAAATTTATGCAACCAACTTCAAGCCTTAAAACCCACCCCCTGTGCGGCGCACATCCTGACCGGGCCTGCGAAAGATATCACCAGCCTCGAAATTATCGAAAATCAAGTTTATATGGACTCAATCTTTTCGAGTGAATCTTCTCAAATTTGTGCAACCAACTGCAACCTTCAAAAGCCACCCCCTGCACGGACAACACCGTGCCCGGGCAGCAAAATATAATGCCAGCACCGACTTTATCCAAAAACAAGTTTATATGAGCTCAATAATTTGCCTTAATTTGCACAATATTTGTGAGACCAACTCCAAACCTCAAAACCCATCCTCTGTGTGGCAAACACTCCGACCGGGCCAGCGAAAGATATCGCCAGCCCTGAAATGATCCAAAATAAACTTTATATGGGCTCTATCTTTCCGACTTAATCTTTTCAAATTTTCGCAACCAACCCCAACCCTCAAAATTCACCCCCTGTGCGGTAAACATCGTGCCCGGCCAGCAAAATATATCGCCACCACCGTCATAACCAAAAATCAACTTTGTATGAGCTGAATAATTTCGCCTTAATTTGTTAAAATTTGTGCAACCAACTTCAACCCTTAAGAACAACCATCAGCAATTTCGTGGAGAAAATACAGCGTACCGACAGGCGAAAGAGCCAAGATATATTAAAAATAAAAAATAGTCATACAAGTCACCTTCAAGAAACACCAGGTTAGATCCCCCATCTCCTAATAATATTCTACAGCCCTATCACTTTGAACAAAACAATGCCAAAGTGTCTGCATGTACATGAGGCATAACATTTCCAAATCGAAAATAGTCACACAAGTTTCGTTTACAAAACTTCAAGTTATATTGTTATCCCCAAAATCATATTTTAAAAAAAAACCCAAAACCACTTCCAGCACTTTTGACCAAACAAATCCAAAGTGTCTCCATGTAAGACAGCCATGAAGTTTTCAAATTGAAAATAATCTCACAAGGAACCTTTAAAAAACAACAAGTTATATTCGCAACCATACAATAATATTTAGAAACCCCCAAAAACCACCTCTGTGACTTTAAACAAAACAATCCCATAGTGCCTGCATGTCAATCAGGCATACATTTTTTCAATTGAAAATAATCACACAAATCACCTTTCGAAAACTCCCAGTTATATTTATAGCCATACAATAATATTCAACAGCCCCAAAAAACCACCCCTAATACTTTTAACGAAACAGATCCAAATTGTCTCCATGTAAAACAGCCATAAAATTAAAAAATTGAAAATAATCACACAAGTCACTTTTACAAAACTCCAAGTCATATTCCAAACCCCGCAATGATATTCGAAAACCTCGAAAAACCATCTCTATGACTTTTTACGAAACAATTCAAAGTAGGAGATACAACTTGGAGTTCTGTGAAGGTAACTGCTGTGATCATTCTCAATTTTAACAATGTCTTATGTGCTTTGCGTGGTAACACTTTGGATTATATTCGGTAAAATTGCTGGGGATGGTTTTTAAGAATTGTTGAGTATGTTTGTTGTATTGGGGATTATTGTGGGACTGTAAATACAACTGAAAGTTTTTTGAAGGTGACTTGTGTGATTATTTCGTATTAAAAAAATTTATGCCTGATTGACATGCAGACACAATGGGATTGTTTTGTTTAAAGTGACAGGGGTGTTTTTCTTGAAGTTTCTAAATATTATTGTATGGTTGCTAATATAACTTGATGTTTCTCAAAGGCTGCTTGTGAGATTGTTTTCAATTCAAAAATTTCATGACTGTCTTACATGGAGACACTTCGGATTTGTTTGGTCAAAAGTGCGAGGAATGGTTTTTTAAAATACTATTGTGATAAGAATACAACTTGAAATTTTGTAATGGTGACTTGTGTGACTATTTTCAATTTGAAAATGTTATACCTCATTTACATGCAGACAATTTGATATTGTTTTGTCTAAAGTAATAGGGGTTGTTTTTAGGGGTTTGGTAAATAAATATCACAATTTTGAACAGTTAAGACAAAAAAATTGAGCCCATATGAAGTTTATTTTTGATAATTTTGGGGCTGGCGACATATTTCGCTGGTCCGGTCAGGCGTTTCCCGCACAGGCGGTGGTTTATATAAGCTGGAGTTTTCTAAAGTTAACTTGTGTGACTATTTTTAATTTGAAAAATTTATGTCTGATTTACACGCAGACACTTTGGAATTGTTTCGTGAAAGGTCATACGTGTGGCTTTTGGATGTTTTTCAATATTATTGCGGGGCTGGCAATACAATTTGGAGTTTTTTGAAGGTGACTTATGTGATTGTTCTCAATTTAAAAATTTTACGGCTGTTTTACATGGAGCCGCTTTGTATTCGTTCCTATAAAGGTGCTAGGGGTCGTTTTTGGGTTTTTTACATTCTCATCAAAGAAGATATTAGATTTGTGTAAAATTTGACCCCCGCCGTTTTTGTCAAATGTCCATGTTTTGAGTTGAAGCATTTTCAAAATTTTTGAGACCATTTTTCTCAAGATTAGGAAATTATATGCAGGGTTATTAGTAGTACTTAAAAAATCGAACAATTTATCCTCATGACTTTTTTCGATAAAAAAAAATTATGAGAATTACGGCATTTTCAAAATTCGAAAAACGAAAAGAAAATGAAATTTTCGAGCCAAACAATGCACGATATGAAAAAAAATCAAGAGTAAAAAAACGTTGCTTTCCGAAAGCCCTACAAGACTGTTGTAACAAATTTTTGAATTTTCAAAAAAAAAAATCGAAAATTGAAATTTCGAGCCAAATAACGCGAGATACGAAAAAAAGCTGTGATATCAAAATTGTTGTTTTTACGAAGACGCATGAGCTTTCTTATGAACATTTTTTGGTAGGAGGCATGGTTTGTATTTTAAGTATGGAAAATGATATTGGAATATTGTAATTTTATTTTTGAGCCAAACGACGCAGGATAAGAAAAAAGGTCAGAAGAGTAGAATTTGTGCTTTTAAAAAGTCAAATGAAATTGACGTTACACATTTCTCCATAAGA
>JAUMHM010075812.1:0-32743 GCA_032362435.1 Melikaiella ostensackeni
GCGTTGTACACCAACCCAACCATTCATATCTCCAAGTAAAATTATTCTTTCGCCAGGATCGCAAGTCCCTAGGATATTATTTGCCGAGTCCCAGAAGGTGTCTTTTACATCTCTCTTGTCACCATCAACTGGAGCGTAGCACGCTATGATAAATAGTCTTCTGATTTCTACTTTCATTCTAACCCATAGTGATCTAGGTGATACACATTCATACTTCCTGAAATGCTGTTTCGCTCTCTCATTCATAATCAGACTGACTCCTTGGGCTCCATATGATTCATTATCTACTCTTGACAAAAGTTCGAGTCCGTCTTCTATGTTTCCTACTTGACATTCCTTCTTCTTTGTTATTGGAACACACAAAATATCTAGCTTTCTCACGCGCATTCAATCCCTCAATTTCTTTTTCTTAAGATCATTTACACCTCTAGCATTCCAAACACCTAATCTCCATTCATCGCGAGGCTACATTATTATTTGTTTTATTCATTGTTAAAAGTATGCGCCCAACTTCAACTTAGTGCGAAGAGAAATTGATTCCACAAGTATAAAATCATGTCCAATCTAAGCAGCTAAATCGTTATAAGGTGGAGTGTCCATTCATAATGTCAGTCCCATTAAACTTCGGTCATGCTAAGGAGAGTATGAAAACCAAGCCAGAACCAAAGGAGTTATGTTTGATTTGTGTTGGATACTGAGGAGGGCACCAGTATCCTGCAGTTTGGTCTCGAAGATGAGAAAAGACCATTCAATGTATATGTGACAAGAATACTCAACGATGAATAGAAACTTAACAAGCTCATGAACGTCCTTAAATTATCATTTCAAAAAGTCAATTTGGAGAACTCTTATAAGTATCTAAAGCCTTCTACGATTTTAAAAAGTTTATATTAATTTTCTCAATACTCTCTATAAATCTCCAAAAGTTTCTATAACTTTCCATATATTTGCGCAAGATTCAGCACATTTCAAAATTCTCGAAAGTCCCAGAGTTTCCGTACATTTTCGAAAGTAGTCATGGAATCTTTCAATTGAGTAACACTTGTTCCTTCGCTTTGAAACAAGACTTTAAGAACTATTTACACTTTTAAGCCGAGAAATTTCGCGGACAAAAACACGAAATATAACTGGAAAATATAGGAAAAGCACTATGAGTATTTTAAAGTAAGCGGACAAAAGAAGTTGACGTGATTTTTCTTTCAATTTTTTTTTGAGATTCCGATTCAAACCGCCCTCGACAACGATTCGTGTTGGACTGTTTAGTCCAAGATACTCAAGGTGTAATATGACACTTTCAAGATGTTCACTTTCGCTTTCCTAACGAAAGTTTTAAAAATCTTCTCGTGAATTGAAAGAAACCTCTTCCCTTTAAAAACTGGAGCCTTTAGGAATCATGTAGACAAATTTTACTCAGACAATAGGCTGAAAATTAAAGGCAATAAGAGTCTTTCTTAAATTGTAGTTCCTCAGAATGTTTTCGTGTTTATGATCCCTCGAAGTCCATGAAATCATGTTTTTTAATCCCTGAATGTAGTATAATTGCCGAAATTTTTTATTGATTAGAAAAGAGGAAAAAAGAGAAAGAGAGAGAGAGAGGAGTTTCTGGTTGGTGAGAGGAGTAAGACTTGGTTGTCCTCTGAGCCCACTTTTCTTTAATATATTAATCTCAGATTGAGAAGAAGAAATAAGAAGAATAGGGAGGAGTTAGGATGGGAAAAGAACAGAAGAAGAAAGTTTAACAAATATTGGAGAAAGAGAAAGTGGTGGATTGATACGCTAGTATTACCAGAATTAGAATATGGAGCAGAGATATAGGGATGGAAGGAAAGGGAAGAGATAGGAAGGTTGCAAGAACGGAACATAAGGTGGACACTAGAGGTAGACTGGAGGACACCGGGATATATAGTGAGAGAAGAAGAATAAAGAGATAAATTAGGTACTAGAGCAGGAAAGAGGGCATGGAAACTTCAAAGGGAAGCTGAGTGTGGAAAATGGGGAAGGGAGTCAGCGAATAAGTGTTTTTCGTGGGTAGAAAGAAGAAGAAGGAGGGCATAAGGATAGAAAAATAGTGATATAGAAGATGGGACCGGAGTAAGCTATGAAGAATAGGAGAAATAACAGATATGGGGGTTAGGAAAAAGGAGGTTTAAAAAAATGGAGAAGTAGAATGCGGT
The DNA here is from genome assembly GCA_032362435.1 of Melikaiella ostensackeni. NCBI lineage: Eukaryota > Metazoa > Arthropoda > Insecta > Hymenoptera > Cynipidae > Melikaiella > Melikaiella ostensackeni. The sequence continues at coordinate 2,175 of JAUMHM010075812.1, forward strand.
TGATTGAGAAGCTATTATGGCCAGGATTGGGAAATGGAGCAGATATATGGGGATTAAAGGGAAAGGAAGAGATTAAGAAGTTACAAAAATGGCACATAAGGTAGACGCTAGGGGTAGACTAGAGGACACCTCGATATATGGTCAGAGAAGAAGAATAGAAGGATAAATAATGTACTAGAGTAGGACAGAGGGCATGGAAATTTGTAAGGAAGCTCAAGGATGGAAAGGAAGGAGAGTTAGCGAAAAAGTGTTTGAAGGAGGTAGGCGAAAGGAGAAGGAGGGCAGCAGAATTGACGAAATAAAAAGAAGAAAGGAGGAATATATAGAGATATTAAAATAGAGATATAAAAGATGGGACTGAAGTGAGCTATGAAGAATAGGAGAAGCAACAGAGATGGGAAATAGGAAAAAGAAGCTTCAAAAGAGATTCGAGAAGGAGAATGTGGTTGATTGATATGCTAGTATAATCAGTATTAGGATATGGAGCAGAGATATGGGGATGGAATTGAAGGAAGAGATTGAGAGGTTGCAAGAACGGTATATGATGTGTGCACTAGGGGTAGACTGGAGGACGCCTGGATATATAGTGAGAGAAGGAGCACAAAGGAATAAATTAAGTACTAGAGCAGGAAAGGGGGCATGGAAACCTAGAAGGGAACCTAAGGAAGGAAAATGGGGGAGGAATTAGCGAAGAAATGTTTGTGGTAGGTACAAGAAAGGAGAGGGAGGGCAATAGAATGAACGGAATAAGAAGAACAAAGAAGAAATAAAAAAAGATGTAAGAGGTAGGACTGTAGTAAACTATGAAGAAGTGGAGAAATGAGAGATATGGGGAATAGGAAAAAAAGACTCAAAAAAGATTGGAGAAAAAGAATGCGGTTGATTGATACGCTAGTATGGTCAGGATTACGATATGGAGCAGAGATATGGAGATGGGAGGAAAGAGAAGAGATTAAGAGGTTGCAAGAACGGTATATAAGGTTGACATTGAGGGTACATCGGAGGACAACTGTTTATATGGTGAGAGAAGAAGCACAATGGGATAAATTATGTACTAGAGCAAAAAAGAAGTCATGAAAATTGGAATTGAAGTTAAGAAAGGCAGAGGGGAAGAGTTAGCGGAAAAGTGTCTACGGGAGGTAAAGGAAAGGAGAGGAAGGGCAATAGAATGGACAGAATAAGAAGAACAAAGAAGAATAAGACATAGATATGAAAATGGAGATACAAAAGACGGGACTAGAGTAAACTGTAAAGAATTGGATAAATAAGAGGTATGAAAATAGGAAAAAGAAGGTTCAAAAAAGATTTGAGAACGAGATCGCGGTAGATTGATACGCTAGTATGGTTAGGATAATGATATGGAATGGAGATATTGGGATGAGAGGAAAGGTTTGAGATTAAGAGGTTGCAAGAACAGTATATAAGGTGGACATTAGGGGTAGACTAGGGGACACTTGGACATATAGTGAGAGTAGAAGCATAAAGGGATTAATTATGTACTAGAGCAGAAAAGAAGACACGAAAATTTGAAAAGAAGCTAAGGGAGGGAAAGGGAAAGCAAAAAAGTGTTTGAGGAAGGTAATAGAAAAGAGAGGTTGGGCAATGGAATAAATGAAATATTTAAAAGAAAGAGGAAATAGATAGAGGTATAGAAATAGTAATATAGAAGATGGGACTGGAGTAAGGGAAATTGGGGGAGGGCAGTTAGCAAAAATGTGTTCGAGTGAGGAAGAAAAAGGAAGAGGAAGGGCAATAGAATTAACGAAATAAGAAGAAGGAAAAAAAATAGATAGAGATATGGAAATAGTGATATTGAAGATGGGACTGGAGTAAGGTGTGAAGGATTGGTGAAAAGAGACAGGGAAAGACAATTAGTATAAAAAATGGGAGATGCTTGAGGAGTCAAAATAAAATATGAATTATCATCGATAATAATTTGCTTATCAATAAATTATAATATTCACATAAGTCGCGACACTAAATAAATGTGATAGTGGTTTTGTAATGCATTTTTCGCGCTAGGGGTGTACACGCAAAGAATTTCAATCTCGAAAATGCGAATGCGAGTGACTCTGTAAATCAGATTATGCAGAAGGCACCATTTGTATGTGTATCTCTACTTCACAACCGACAAATGCAAACAAAACTGATTCGAAATACGTGTTTCTGGCTCTTCAAAACCTTTTATGAAGTAAAATTTGGACCTCTTTTTCAAACAATTTTCTCAACTAGAAAACAGCAAACCTATTTTTAAATAAAAATGAAAATGTGCGATTTCCATAGTAAGCGAGAAAAACTTCGGGCAAAGTAACAAAAATCTGGATCATGAACTGAACAACTTTTCCTTATATTTATGGTCCTAGAAATTCCATAAGAATCTCATTCCGGTGCAAACTCCCGAAAAATCGACGAAGAGTGCAGAAAGGAAAGTTTTCTCGGTCGAATGCTATGAGAAAATTATGATGATATTTTTCAGTTGAGTTAAAGCTTGTCGGAGTAGGGTTGGAAAATATATTTAAAGGCGTATTCCCGTTTCTTTAGGGATCGGCGATTCTCGAAAAGAGAAAATCGATGCTTAATGTGAGAATATTTAATTAAATTTAGGTAATACATGGAGCTGTAGAGGAGTAAAATTCAAAATGTGAGTACCAAAGATGACTGTGTATTGATTTGAGACAAACTGCGACTGCTATCACATATTGCAGCAATAGAATTAAATAATTAACTAATGAATTGATAAATTTGCAAATTATAGAATTGTTGGTTATGTCTCTTCTTTACGTTCGGAAATGAATATCTATTGATCAAGCACGAGTGAGAAACAACCAAAATACACAAGTTATGTTTAAAAACTTAAAAATTTAAACATTTTAAGGTTATGTTGGTGGCTTTTATCCGTAAATGGATAATTTTAAGAACTAATCTTCAAGTATTGAAAAAAAACATGTGGGTTTCAACACTTGAAGGTTATATTAGAGTTTCTTTCACCGAAAATGGGTATTTTTGAGAACAAATCTTTATATTTCAGAAAACTTATAAGTTTGAACCTTTCCAGGTTATGTCAGATTTTTTCACCGGAAATGGGCATTTTTAAGAACAAATCTTCAAGTATTGCAGAAAAATTACTAATTTGAACATTTTGAGGTTATGTCAGGAGTTTTTCGCCAAAATTGGGTAGTTTCAAGAACAAATTTTAAAGTCACTTACAAAACTAACAAGTCTGAACCTTTCAAGATTATGTTAGAGTTTTTCAAGGAAAATGGGCACTTTTAAGAATGAATCCTTAAGCATTGCAGAAAACTCACAGGTTTGAACATTTTGAGGTTATATTAGAGTTTTTCACTGGTATTGGATATTTTCAAGAAAAGATCTCCAAGTATTCCAGAAAACTTACAGATATGATAATTTTAAGGGTTATGGGATTGTTTTTTTCACCGGAAATGACTACTTTTTAGATAGAATTTATAAGTGTCTTACAAAACTTACAAGTTTGAACATTTTAAGGTTGTGTTAGAGTTTTTCATCGGTATTGGGTATTTTCAAAAATAAATCTCTAAGTATTGCAGAAGACTTGCAGGTTTGATCATTTTAAGGTTAAGAGATGGTTTTTTCACCGGAAACGGGTATTTTTCACATCAAGTCTTTAAGTGTCTTACAAAACTTATAAGTTTAAACATTTTCACCTTATGCTAGGGTCATTTAATTGGAAATTGGTATTTTCCAAAAAATATTTTTAAGTCGTGGAAAAAATAGAAATTTTGAATATATTGAGCTTATGTCAGGGTTTTTTCATCGGGAATTGGTCATTCTTGGTCATTCCTACTGGGCTTCAAAAAAGTTTCCAATTTTGCTTCCTTTTCCTCAAAAACCGGTAACCCTGAACTTTGGCGAAGATTGAGGCGACGCAACAGATTTCGAAATCTTTCTGTACCCCAATTCAGCCGTCTTAATGATGTAAACTGTCTCATCTAGAAAATTAACATTTAAAAAATAATTCATGAAATGGAGGAAAATATTATTATTGTTAATTCGAAATAGTTATTTAGAATTTTAGTTTGTTCATGCTCTTCAGGTAAAAGTTGGACTGCTCATTAACACTATAGGATTTGTTCTGAGAATAACCAATTTCTGTTGAAAACGCCCAAAATATCCTAAAAATATTCAAAATGCTCAGTATTCTTGCAGACTTGACGATACATTCCCCATGAAAAAACCCTGGCATAATCTTAAAATATTCAAAATTATCAGTTTTCTCTAAGGCTAAACGATTTTTATCGAAAAATACCAATTTCCAGTAAAATTATCCCAATATAACCTCGAAATGTTCGCACTTGTAAGTTTTGTAAGACACTTCAAGATTTCATCTGAAAAATACACACTTCCGGTGAAAAACCCATCACATAACCTTAAAACGATCAAACCTATAAATCTTCCGCAATGCTCAAAGATTTATTCTTGAAAATGCCAATTTCTCTTGAAAAACTGTAACATAACCTTAAAAGGTTCAAACTTGTTAGTCTTGTGAGTGACTTGAAAGTTTGTTCTTAGAAATTCCTAATTATAGTGAAAACACTTGATATAACCTTAGAATACTAAAAATTTTATTTTTCTCCGAGGCTTAACGCGATTTCTGCTGGAAAGAACCAATTTCCAGTAAAATTGACCTAGCATAACCGTAAAATGTTTAAATTTGTAATTTTTCTACAATACTTGAAGATTTGTTCTTGAAAATGCCCAATTCCGGTGAAAAAAATCTAACATAAAGTAGAAACGTTCAAACTTGTAAGTTTTCTGCAATTTTCAAAGATTTGTTTTCGAAAATACCCATTTCAAGTGAATAACTCTAACATAACCTTAAAATGTTGAAGCCTGTATGTTCTCTCCAATATTTGAAGATTTGTTCTCAAAAATACTCATTTTTGGTGAAAAACTACTAACATAACCTTCAAATGTTTGAATTTGTAAGTTTTTTTTAACATAATCCGTGTATTTTGGTTGTTACTTACTCATGCTTAATCAACAAATATTCATTTCCGAACGTAAAAAAGAGACATAACCTGCAGTTCTATAATTTGCGAATTTATTAGTTCATTAGTTAGTACTTCAATTCTATTGCTGCAATATGTGATAGCGGTCGCGGTTTATCTCAAATCAATATGTAAACATCTTTGGTACTAACATTTTAAATTTCGAATTTCACCATATTTATTTATTTCTTTATATTTTTACAAATTTCGAAACTTCTATCCTTTTCTACGCTCTTCTCCAATTATCATATCATTTCCCTTCCTAACAATTTCATCCATATTTTGTATCTTTCCTACCCTTTTTAGCCTATGTATGTTTCTGAAAACTGTACGCATTAAAATGCCGTTTCATCACTCTATTGAAAAATAAACTATAAACTCTTTTAAGGAGACCCACAGCTTAAGGTGGAATCCGAACCACCAGACCCTCGGTAGAAGTACATCCCTTTTATCTTACTTATGTTAAACCTAGTTGCCTTGGAGAAATTTATCAAAATAATTTCATAATTTCAAAAATGTTAAACTTCAAATTTCTCATCATGCCTTCTAATCAGAAAGCTGTTACGAGAATAGTTTTATCATCTTATTAGCCAAGAAATTCCATTTTCTTGATTTTTCTCTCTTTACTGTCAGAAAAAGATACACGCAGGACTATCTTTATCCGGTTTTTCTCTACCCAGACGTTTATTTCTCAAACTTTATTCTTGTCTCCTATCTAATCACATTTAACCCAGACTATTTTTCTTCTCCTCTCTCTGACTCAAATTTCTTAAGAGCTTCATCTTGATGCTATGCGTTTTGTTTTGACAAAGTCTGTCATTCAAATTTCTCAGACATAAAATAAACTTTAATCACGATGTCATGTTGAATTAAATTATAGCAGACAACAATACTCTTTAAATCGAATAATTCAAAAATTAATTATTTCAAATTAATTCAAATCGATTATTAAATCTTCAACGTACACTATTTACCATCAAAAGAGAAAAAGAGTGGAATCATAGCTAATATTGTACCATATCTCTTTTCAAAGCAGACGTTAATTGATATTTGCAGAAACTAATTTGATTGGATAAAAACTAACGCAAATTGCATTTAATTACACTGATAATGAAATGACTAATTTAATTAGCACTATGCAGTTACCGTGACGAAAACTCCATTTGATTGCTTCCTCATTGAGAAAGCTTTGCGCGATGAAAATTTTTGAACTTCATTTTTTGACACATCTTGACATAAACCGACGTTATGAGTCCGAAAATGTGGTTTTGAAAAATTATACGCACATATGTGTGTGTGTGTGTGTGTGTGTGTGTCAAAAATGCTCTTTCAATGATAATTCGAAGACAAATAGAGCAAGGGTCATGAAATTTGGCGAGATTGTAGTCCTATGTAATGCCCATTATTAGACAAGTGTAGAGCCGGATCAGATGATTATAAATGATTTTTTTTCAATTTTATATTTTTCTTAAAAATAATAATTAAATAATAAAATAATAATTTTCTTAAAAATAATTTATGCATATACTTTGATGAAATGCATCCTTTTTTGAGAAAAAAGATTGAGGTTCATTTATGAAAGATCGTTAGAATCACAAAAAATTAATTTGAAAAATTCTAAAATTTAGGAATTTTCATCACAGTGTCGGCAGTGATAGGCTCTGTAACCCGACTTTTTTTAAACGCTAGGTGGTATCTCGGTGATATAATTCAATAAAATGTTTACAGCCATCTCCATACAAAAATTTTCAGCGTTAAGAATTTTCGAAGTTTTTAATTTTTCGTTTACGAGTAAATTTTTTTTTTATATTAGGAATAAAGCAACATAATGAGAACCAAGTCTATATAAAAACCTTCTGTGACCTAAAGAAATTAACAGTGAAGAATAAATGATAATAAGCAATAAGAAATAAGAAATAAATATGAAACAATAAATGATAAAAAACGCAGGCGAAATCGCCTTCTCTATCCCCTCAGACTCTTTTTACAATCTGAAAAATCTCTTTCCAACCCCTGATTCATAAATTCTTTTAAACAATTATTTTTCCGGGAAGTATCTGTAATATAAAATATCGTTGTAAGATCTTGAAAATTAATGATGGTACTGAAATTAAAAATCAGTCCGAAAGGAGGTCGGCATGCGACCTTAAGTAAGAGTTTCGTGAGCATAGGCTTAAATTTGAAAAATGGATATTTTCCTTATTTTTTAATTACAGATATTGAAAAAAGGGAACTAGAAAACACCAAATTTCATTTTTTATATCAACTCTTCATGCCAAAATCTTTAGTTTGAGCCATTTCTGAAAAAATCGAACTAAAAGAAAAGCTTTCAGCATAAGAGTCTAAATGACTAAATTTTCCTCATTTTTCTCATTTTTTTAACCATTGATGTTGAAAAAAATAAACAACAACATAGAAAGATCAATTTTTCACCTTAATTCCACTTGCCAAAAGCAATTCAAGCCATCCACGAAGAAAATCTGACTAAAAGAAAATCTTCCAGCATAGGGGTTTGAATAACCAAATTTTCCTCGTTCTTCTTGTTCTCTTACCACTGTTATCAGAAAAATAAAACTATAACATAGCGAATTTGAGTTCTCTTCTAAATTCTACATACAGAGTTCTTCAATTGCAGCCTTTTTGAAAGGAATTCGGACTAAATGAAAGCTTCCACCATAGGGGTGTTCTCACCTCTCAATTTCCCTTTCCATTCCCCTTTCCCCCCATATGATTGTTTGCGTAAAACTTGGAATTTAAATAGGAAGAAGATTTTCCGCAAGGTTTTCTGTTTCTTTCTTCATTAATGAGTGGTTGCATTATGGAGCGAATACAAAACCTTGTGGTCGTAGCTTGTACGAAGTGCGGCTATCAAATAACCGGACCGATGCATAAGTATGAGATAGACGCTCATCACTATAAACTTTCTTTAACGAATCATACGTTTCTGGAGGGGATTTCCCAAGTTTCACAAGAAACTTCACGTTGAAGCGCCGTTCTATTTTTACACTCAACACAATTCTGGCGGAGCTCAGGTAGACGGCCAAACTTAAGCAAAGGTTACTAATACAATTGAGAGTCGCATGATCTTGAAATTTTGAGAAAAGGTAAAGGGGAAAACATAGATTCATATTGCACCCCGCTTTCTCTTGCCGAGGCCCCAAGCAAGCGGCAAAAAATCAGTCCTGCTTTTTAATAGCCGCAGCTCGTATATTTTTTTCGGAGACGTGTTCAAGGACGGACAGACGTACACACGAGACAACAAGGGTTTCCTGCGAAATCCTTCAAATTGAAAATTTGTCATACCTACTAACGAAAAAACAACTTGAGAAAATATAACTCTTACTACCAATATAAATTTTATAAGTGAATGAGTATTGAATGGATAATAATTTTTAGGTATTGCGTTCTCTTTCAATGAAGACATTCATCATAGCAGTCTTTTATCATAATCATAAAAAATATCAGATCGATTTTTTCAAAGAATTATTTCTTTATAACAAATAATCCTTTATGCGGAAGCGCAGTGTTCATGAAATAATCACGATTAATGAACGCGCCCACCAAATTGATTTGCAGTGGTTTGTTTTTAATTATTCTCGTAGAAAATTTGACAGTGCCAGAAATTTTAAAGCATTCATGATAGTGGCAGTTGTTATGAAGATGAAAAAAATAAAGCTGCTGATCGCAGAATATTGAGTGAAACAGAAATACGTTCTCTCGGAGGGCTCAGATGGTATCGCAGATATCCAATTGATAGTTGGATATGGAAGATTGGCTCAAAGCTTTATTTGCAGTACACAAGTCTTTTATGTCCCATTCTTCACAATATTCATGAGAAATGCTTCTATCTGAAGACATTGGCAAACTTTAATACATTTTTTGTTTACTGTCCATATTTAAGCTTCGAAATATAAGAAAAAGAAATCAATATTCGAAGAAATTACATGAGGATGAGGAACGTCTAGCAGAGACGATAAAATTTCCGTACATTGCGCGTAAAATTCCCACAGGCTTTCTAAAAATTCCCGTACCAATTTGATTTGAGTATTCATTCTTCATATAAATTATTTTCGCAACAATTTATTGTGTTTCTAAAAACAGGCCTAATAATGTATCTGTAAGCATAATAGGTATATGTATATTTTATAATCAAACTCAAGAGCTCAACTCTTATTCTCCGTCTTTTGTTAGCAAACTAAATGATACCCTCAAATCTAAGAGATGATTTTTATATAACATTGTTCCAAAAAAGATAATTTTGTTTAATAGGCCCCGGTTCTTAACAAAAAATTGTAAAATAACACTTTAAAAATGACACGAGATTTTTTTCTGATACATTTGAGAACTTTCGGCTGATGAAAATTCCCTACAAAAAATTTAATGTCTGTGGAAAATAAAAAATGTGAATGCAGCAAATTTGTGAAACCCTGAATTGTGTGTTAAATAAATCATGTATCTGATTTTGGAAAATATTTCATATATTTGAAAGCTTTCTACTTGGTCATATTGTGATTTGAAAATTATATTTTTTCCAGCTAGCTTTAAAAATTATTTCGAATGCCTCAAAACTTCTGAATGACTAAAAAAAACAAGAAAAAAGTTAGGAACTTGAAAAAAATATTAAAACTTTAAATTCCGCTACTTATCTATTTTTCAATAAAAAATAGAATTAAAAATGAAATACGGAACACTGGCAATCCTTTGCGCCTTTCATGCCTTGGGCTAGTCAATTTTGTTTATAGTGATTCTAGTGATTCTTCATCAGTGAAAGCTCTGAGTTGTTCAAAATATTTTTCGAAGCGGTCTGGAATTTCTTCGAATTAAAAAAAAGTCTTAGTTTCGACGGGAAGTTTTTGAAACTTTCGATATTTTGGAATTTATTCTATAGGTGCGAAAACTGCATAAAAATTACTCGTTTGAAGTCTTTTAGATAGCCATTCGCATGACAATTTTCTGAAATGCTTGAAAAAATAAACATTAGAGAAACGTTTTCTGTACGTTTTGTGTTTTATTTTATGCGTTTATCAAATAAAATAGGAGAAAATAAAACTTGACTCAAAGGGGGAAGGTTCGTATTTCTGACGTCATACGGGGAGGCGAAATTCAAGCTTTACGTGATGATTTGTGTGCCCATAGAATAAATTTCAGAAATTTCAGATTCTCAAAAGTTGTAAACGGATTAGTTCGCGCAGTTTTACAAAGAACATACACTTGAAATTTGTGTCAGTCAATTCTAACGCGTTTATTTTTCCATATTTTTGATATTTTTTTTTAAAAAAATTTCGTACGCTGAGTGAGCCTCTTCATTGAAAGTTTCGATTTTAAAATGCGACACGTAAAATTCAGTAATTCGTGACAAGTTCCGTGCAGCACCAATATTTCAGAATAATTGAAATAGCTACAAAATTAACGATGAGTATTTTATTTTCACTATTATATTCTCGATGAAAGATAAATTTCCTAAAAGGTTATGGGAATTTGTGGAAGTTCCTAAGCTTGTCAAGTTTTATTTGAGGTTGAGAATTCTTATCACACTTATGAAGCAATAAATGGTCTTTTCCCATCATAAAGACCAAACTGTAGGAGACTGGTGCCCCCCTCAGTATACAATACAAATAGATCATAACTCCGTTGGATCTGGCTTTGTTTTCATACTCTCCTTTGAATGACCGAAGTTTGGTGGGACTGACGTTATGAATAGACACACTACCTTATGACGATTTAGATACTCAGCTTAGACACGATTTTATGCTCATGGACAACATTTCTCGCATCAAGTTGGTAGTTGCGTGAATGCATTAAATAATGAACAATACAAATAATAATGCAGCCTCGGACAGGACTGACACTTGCACACAATGCGCATATGAAAGCTAGATATTTTATGTGTGCCGGGAACAAAGAGAAAGGGATGTGAGATAAGAAAGATACAAAACGGGCTAGAACTTTGGGCAGGAGTAGATAATGGAACATATGGTAGCTAAGGAATCGGTCTGATTATGAATAACAGAGCAAAACAGCATGTCGAAAAGTATGAATGTGTATCTTCTAGATTATTATGGACTAGAATAAAAGCGTGCATCAGATGGTTATTTATTATAGCATGCTATGCTCCAGTTGATGGTGATAGTCTTGATGTGAAAAATACCTTCTGGGATTCGCTAAATGATGTTCTAGGTACTTGCGATCCTAGGGAAAGAATCGCCTCACTCAGAAATAAGAATGGAGGGGTTGGTGTTCAGCGGGGAAGTACGGACAGGGAACTTAATCATTTTGGGGACTCAAAAGCGAACGTTGATAGGGAAAAATTTATTAGCTTGTGTTTAGAAAAAGGCTTTTTTATTACAAATACTCGGTTCAGGCACAGAATGATCCACATGCATACTTGGTGCAAAGCCAAAAGTCACAGTATGATTGACTTTGTTGTAGTGAATGAGAGAATGAGAGGGTTAGTAAATGATACAAGGGTTATGAGGGGGTCTGAATGTGAAGCGAATCACTACCTCATACTTTCAAAGATGAACCTAGGTCAACAATGGAGGAGGAAAAGAATTAATAATAAGTCGAAGCAGACGCCAGTTAATATAGAGAATGCGCGAAAATGAGGAGTACATATGGTATATCGTGAAAAACTGAATAAATATTCACGGCATCATAAAGAAGACTGGAAGATCGAATGAGGCAATAAAAATATAATTACCAAAATACTTATTGGCAAGGTCATGTTAATAACTAAGGAAAGGATCTGGGTAGTCCAGTGTGGATTAATGGCAGGAAGATCATGCGCGGATCAGATCTTTAACTTAAGACAGATCATAGAAGAAGTCTGAGAGCAAACAGAAGAGTTTTCTGTGCATTTGTTGATCTAGAAAAAGGTTTTGATAAGGTGAATAGAGGTAAACTCTCGGAAGTTTCGAAAGACTATGAAGGGGATGGTTGGCTTCTTAAAGCAATAAAAGCAATAGACAAGGTGGTGTGGCTACTAAATAACCGGACTGCTGCTCTAACAATTTTTATTTGTCAAATTATTTAGTGAAGATGTTATCTCTTCAATTTGGTCTCCTTCCCGATCCCTAAACCGATCTATACGAATCTTCTATTGTTTGATGAAATGTTGCAAATCCTTTTCTGAGAGGTTTTTTACGAACCGCGCTGCTTTTTGTTCACAGCATCCATCAACTCGAATCTGGTTCCTCTTAGCTTAAACTTGATTTTCAAGAACGGAAAAAATCATATGGGGCTAGGTGAGGTGAGTATGGTGGGTGCTCTAATACGGGAATCTTGTTCTTCGCTAAAAACCTCTGGACAAATAGCGCCTTGTGTGCTGGCGCGTTGTCCTGGTAAAGAGTGCACGGGCCGTTCTTTCATCATTCAGATCTTTTTTTTCTTACGCGTTCACAAATAGTTGGCAAAATCTCCATATGGTACACCTGGTTGACAGTTTGATCTACGTGTACCCACTCATTGTAAACAATTCCTCGAAATTCAAAAGAACTATCATCACTGCTTTGAATTATGATTTGCTCATCCGTGCTTTATTTTGTCTCGGTGAACTGGAACTTTCCCATTGCATGGGTAGGCACTTCGTTTTAGGGTCGCATTGAAAAACACATGATTCTTCATAAGTTATTACATTTTCCGAAAACTTTGAATCATTTTCGATTTTCTCCAGGATGTCAGCACAAACGCTGCATCGAGTTTCCTTTTGCTTAGGAGTGAGCAAGTTCAACACCATTTCAGCACAAACTTCTTCTTCGTGTAGATTTTCATTTAAAATTTGTTTAGCAGTTTAGCAGCGGAGCTTAGGTAGACGGTCAACTTCCAACAAAGGCTACTATAGTACTGAGGGCTTCACAACCTGAAAAATTTAGAGAGACAGGGGGAAAGAACACAGATCAATATTAGACCATGCTTGTTATTGCTGTGGTCCTAAGCATGCGGCAAAAAATTAGTCCGTTCATTTAATAGCCACAGTTCGTATAATGATAGTGAAGCGATTGAAATGAGCCGGAAAGGCGGGAAGTCTCGAAGTCTAGTTTTGATTTGTAAACTTTTCGAGTGTTCCTGTTTTAGTACACAAAAAATTTTCATAAGGAAGCAGATCTCATTTCGATCTTTAAAAAATTTTAAAAGAGAGACATTAAGCAAGTATTTGTTCCAATCTGCCGTATTTCGTATAATTATTTGAAATTCCTTCTAATTGAGTGTTAATGGTTAGCTCAATTTACCAAAAGATACCTATTTTACTCAAATATAGTTCACAAATTTAAGGAAGCTAGCAATTTTTCAGAAAGGTGTTATTGGTTTAGATTATTACTTTGAAAAAAAAAATGGAATAATCTGAATAGATTGGTTCTAAATCAACCCACAAAATTTGATCTTGGCACTATGACCTATTTCCTTCATTCCCCATGTTCTGTGTACATGAATCTTGTAATAATTTTTCACAGGTTCTTTCAGTTTGACAACTAATTAAAATATTAGCCTGGTATTTATCAGAGAATAAGGTTGCCAAAAGGTTTTGCAACAATCTTCATTTTTACAACTATTCAAAATGTTAACCTGGTACTTATCAGAAAATAAGGTTGCCAAAAGGTTTTACATACATACAGGTAAAAGAAATGATATCGTCGTTGCCTACAAAAATGGTATTCTGAGGAAGATGCCATATAGACAATATGTACATTTTCTTATTATGTACCATTGAGTACTTTATACACATTTCTCTTCAATCTTATGATTTTTACAGATGTTCTAGATTTCACATATATTCAATATATTTTTCAGTCTACTATACATCTGTTTTTTTTTTAATATACTGTCAATATAATTTAAATGTCATCCTGGTACTTATCATAAATAATCAAAAATATCATAAAGCTTGTCCAAAGGATGTACATAATTTGAGGTATAATAATCGTATACTATTGAAATTAAATTTCATACTTGAACGTAAAAATATTTTACTATCTTATTATTCTCTCTTCGAAATAAATTCTGAATCTTGATATTAGGAGCTGAGACTTCCTGTATAGTTTCCTAAAATCTGTTAGCATACTTTGAACAGATGATTTCTACGAGAGTTGGGACTGGTTATTCTCGCAAAAAATGGTAAAATATGGTATGATAAAAGATTCTAACAATTCCTACATTTTCATCATTTTGTGATATGAAAGAGTTTAGACGACTTTTCTCGTGAATCTCCTGCAGCGTTCTACGATAATGCTCTTGTCACAAAAACATGACTTTCAAGGGTCAGTAGAACTGCTTTTATCGAAGGACCAGTTCTTTTTTCAAGCTATTTCGTTGTCCTCGAAACTCTCTTTGCGTCACGGAAAATCGATTATATACTCTATCAGTATGTCTCGGAAATATGTATTTCTTTGAAATCGAATACTAGATCAATCAAAATCGAAGATTTTTTGAAGATTGGCTGATTTTCAACTTTGATAGAAATATACGTAGTGTTAAAAAAGTACTTAATTCTGAGGTTGAGGTTTCCTCGACGGAAGTTTCAGTATTCATGAAGATTCCTTATCTGAAAATGAGGATATACGTCGTGTTGACAAGTTCAGGAGCAAAAAGTTGATTGCTTCTCCAGGTTCACGTTACTTTTTTAAGAAATTTAATTTCAAGGTTTAGCAAAGTTCACTATTAATGGGGTCGAAAATACATTCCTTTATGTAAGATCACGAAGGTAATTTTAGAGTATAATGTTATATTTCATAAAGACCTTATATATGCTTCTATATAAAATTTTATGGTTAGTAGATCGCTTTTGATTTCAATTTGTTCTTAAATTTTGAACTTGTCAATTAAACCATTGAAGATTTTCTGCTAGATTTAGGAGTTGAAACTACCCTGGGAAAATGTTAAAATAGAAAAACCATCCTTTTAATATTATCAGTCAGAGGGAATCATAAGTATCTAGATCTTACATTCTCAAATGAAAAGCAAGGATTGGAATCGCATTATTTTTTTATCGTGATTTCGCAACATTCAATTTTCTTTTGTTTTTTTTGTATTTATTGTTATTTCGTTGAGGAGGAATACCCTTAGGTTTTATTTGTCTTTATGTTATCTAAATGAGTCAAGTGTTTATCTACTTAAGGGTTGTTTCATATCAGTGAAAATACGTATTTTTATACATATCCAAATGGGATTCCAAGATCATTGCCTCCTTCATGGGGTGGTTTTTTTATTTCTTTTAAAGAGAGAACCTACAAATTCTCTTATCTTCATGAAATGTCGAAGTGAAATCTTTGGAGTTATCTTCACCTTAAGAAGCATATTGAATTTTATGATTTTCATCTCGATCAAAGCTTTAATTCAGCTTTCATTTCATTTTTATTTCATTTTTAGCTTTCATATCTATCTTAAGGGTTTTTCATTTCATAACAAAATTCGATTTGT
Organism: Melikaiella ostensackeni; assembly: GCA_032362435.1. Classification (NCBI taxonomy): domain Eukaryota; kingdom Metazoa; phylum Arthropoda; class Insecta; order Hymenoptera; family Cynipidae; genus Melikaiella; species Melikaiella ostensackeni. Next base: position 17,615 of record JAUMHM010075812.1, read on the forward strand.
GTTTTCATTATTTTGATGGGGTAACTTCTATATCTGAAGGACTGTTTCGGATCAAGAAAATATACAGGAATAAATTTTTACGATAATTTACTGTTGAGCAATATAATGTTTATAATTCTTTTCTATTGTTATCTTATAAGTCTGGTTTCTCTGTGGAGTAGAAAAATTATTTGAATTATCAGTAGATCGTCATTATCTGGTCAACTGAAACATCGTAAATATTCTCTCTCTCTCTCTCTCATGTGATGAAGGTATTATTGCTATGATATATGTGCTCGATTTATGAACGCTTGAAGTCCAGAGGATTACTAAATACGATTGTGCAACTAATTGGAAGAGGATTTAACGCCTACCAATATTATTGTTCGGGAATTCGTTATACTATATAAATCATGATGGTTTATCACATCCCGCAAATAAAACGGTTTTCCTCTCACAAGATATCGGATGGTTTCCCAAAGGGAAATTCAATTGATTTTACCAGAATTCTGCGGTTCTCGCGGATGAAATTATTGGATCTTGTTTTTGTATGCACACTTTAGTCATAAATCATGAAGATGAGGATAATGGATTTCTAGAGGAAAGTAAATGTTCTTTCAAGACAGTAATGTGAGAAATGGAAATTTGTTATCTTCATTATCATTTCCCAGGTATTACACATGGGGCAAAATACGTCAAGTGAAGGTTTCGGGAACAAAATAGGCTAGCCCGCATTCAAAAAATTTTCCTAGAAAGCGGAAGAACATTTTTATTTTGTAGTCCTACGAAATTTTTCTGTAAAAGTGTATGAAACTAGCAGAACGCAATAAGATACAAATACTTCATAGTTTTCAGATTATTATTTGCAATAGTTTTTCAACTTTGAGCATTTGAAGTTGCCTGGAGGTTGTATGAGAGGGTACTCCGGGAACGTGAGGGGGTAACTGACAGACAACGCTTACACTATTCTTCACTCCGGCGGCTATTGCGACGTTTCGCACTTTTCCGAATTATTCTCCGCGAATAACGCAGCCACACAAAAAAAAGTCTAGTGCTTTTGATGAGATACATGTATTCCTATGAATTTTGAGTCGCTGAATCCGAATCTGAGGTCAAAATAGCACCCTTCACGATTGGTTTTTGACATAACCTCAAAAAGCCGCACTTCTAAATATGTGATAGAAAAACATATTTTTTCACTGGATTCAAGCTGCTGATTCCAAAAATAGAGCCAGATTAGATATATAACTGACAATTCTATGACACAGCCTCAAAATGAATTCTTTCAGCAGGAACTTGTAAGCCAGCATTGCATTTTTATGGATTTTGAGCCGCAGAACCCAGTTTTGAAGACAAAGCTGCATAGTAACGAACAAATCTGTTACATTATTCCAAGAACATACCGTGTTAAAACAGTCTTCTCTTAGAAAAGTCTTGCTCATCACATGACAGTTGACATTGCCCTCATCAAAGCTGGAAAGCCCTCATACTTAGGCCTAAGAAGGTATGAGGGTTCACACCCCCAGGACAGTAGACCCGCCTGCAATCGGGCCAGGATCCTCAACGTGCGGGGTTTGAAATAACCATGGCTTCCAAAACGAAAAACTTGAAAAAAACGCATAGTTGTGGAAGCAATCAGAATCAATTTTGTTACATTTTTACGAAACATTGAATCCAAAAATATCGGAAGAGGATCACTGGAAATATTCGGGACATGTATGCAAAATACTTCAAAATCAAGTTTCCAGAACGAGATGGAAGCTGGGCTTCTCATATAATATACTCCGCTTGCAATCTAATGTTGTACAAATGCGAAGGAAGTGAAAACAATATAAGCTCGAAGTTCATTGCACTAGCAATTTGGGAAACCCCGCAAAATGCAAGGGATTGTTACTTCTCCATGAACGATGCGAAAAAATGGGGAATTTTTAACAAAAAGTCAATAAGTTATAACACAGTCTCTTCGGTGATAGGACCACAAATGAAAAACCTTGCAGACATGCCAGTAAAAGCTGGCACTTCCCATTCAAACACCTAAAAAAAAGGCAGTTTCGGCACATGAGATAGACTATTTACAAGCAGCAGTGAAGATTCCAATATTGAATGTGAAACATCTGATGACGAGTACGCTACATATGACACGAAAACAAAACATTCAAAGAGGTGGTCCCAAAAGAAATTTAATGACCTAATTAGAGATTTCAGATTACTTAAAGATGGCGCTGAACACCTTGTTTCAGCTTTGGAAGGAAAAGGAAATTCAGCAGAAGGGATAAAGTCTAGTGTTTATCGAAACAGAGAACAGAATTTTCGGCAATACTTTCATTTTGATCAAGAACTGTCTTTAGTCTATTGCACCTATGTGAATGGACTTATGAACGAATTGAAACCAGGAGTTTACAAAGATGGAGAGTGGAGGTTATTCATAGACTCTCCCAAACGAAGCCTAAAGGCCATCTTATTGCACAACACAAACGAGTATGCATCAAAACCAATAGCTCGTTCAACAAAAGTCAATGAAAATTACAGTAATATGAGAATCGTCTTGGAGAAAATCAAGTACGAACAACATTAATGGAAAATTTGTGGAGATTTTGAGGTTCTTACGATGCTTCTTGGACAATAATCAGGAAATACGAAGTATCCTTGTTTCTTGCGCCTATAAGACAGCCGAGATCGTGGTAATCATTACAAGAAGAAAAATTTTCCGAAAAAATGTCACTGGAACGAGGATGCAGAAACGTCATTGATGACCCATTAGTGGAGCCATTAAGAGTCCTTCTTTCACGTCTTCACATCAAGTTGGGTCTAATAAAACAATTTGTAAGAGCACTAAATAAAGAAGGACAATGTTTTCAGTATATAGTGTTTCAGATTCCCCGATTGTCCGATGCTAAGTTAGAAGAAGGAATATTCGATGGATTAAATTCGAAAACTGTTGAAAGACGACGTTTTTGTTACTACAATGACTTTGACTGAGAAAAAAGCATGGCCTTATCATAAAAACGACGTTAAACAATATCTGGGAAACGTTAAAAGCCTAGAATGGGAAAACGGGTCTCGAGAATGGTCACCAGTTTCAAAAAATTGAATGTTTAATAAGTTTGAAGCTACATTTAATGGATTTTCATGTTGAATACATCCCTGGAAGCCTTGGGGACTACAGTGAAGAACAGGGCGAAAGGTTCCACCAAGATATCAAAGTGATGGAACAAAGATATCGAGGCAGATGGGATGAAATTATGATGACGGACTACTGTTAGATGTTAAAAAGATATTTGCCTCAGAACAAAAAGAAAATACGTCTAGGAATACTTTCTGAATCCAAGAGAGTGCGTTATAATAAGAACAAATAGCTGTTCTTCCATCGAAAGTCAGTTGTATGCAGAACCATATATAAAAGCCACGTCTTTTAGGGACTATCTATTCAACGGCTATAAACTCCACTGATTTATCAGTGAAAAGTGTCCTACTGAGGAATAAGTGAGAATCCACTGATTTTGATCCAGGGAGTACATTCATGCAAAACAAACTCTAACTTGACTTACGTTTCGGATTCGATGCCTGAAAGTACACAAATCTAATTTTGTCCTGCGAAGCACTGCTCAGACAATTTCGTTTTAAGGTTATGTTCCAGATTTTCTAGTTATATCACTGAACTATTTCTACTCAAAATTCTCTTTAAACTACTGCGGTACATTCAAATCAAACAAGCAGTCCGTGTGAGGTGAATTTGATGACGCTATTTTCTCCCTGTTTTTATTGTTTTATATAATTAATGTAAAGAGATTCAAAATATAAATTAAGTATATTCTTTCATCAATAATCGTACAATAAAATACCTTAGAAATTCATCAAAGAGCCTGGAAAAATGAAAATTAAAACTACTCCATTTTCAACCACATCTGTAAAATTGGAGTTGAAGAAATTAAATTCAGATACTGAAATTTATCTCTAATCTGCATCAATATAAATTGTTTATTTCGAATGTCCTCGTTCTGAAATTCAAAAATTTCAAGTGTTGCAAATTCAAACTGCTTATTTTTATAGATTTTAATTTGAAGTTTTCTATTTTGAAAGTTTCATACTCAAAACTTTTCACATTCAAATGTTTCGGTCTCGAAACTTTACAATTTTTAAAGGTTCAGTTTCAATTTCAACGTTTAAGAAGTCTAAGATTTCAACTTACGTAGTATTCGAAGCTTCGAATTAGATATTTCACTTCTAAAATTAAAATTATTCAAATTTTAAAGTTTTGAGTTATAATTATTCAGTTTTCACATTTTCAGTTTTAGTAATTATTAGTTTAGAATGCTTAGTTTAGAAATTATTGAAGTGAACCTAAAAGTAAAAAAATTTAATGTGGTGCATCCCACGTTCAAAGAATCGAAAAATGTACGAAGAATATTGTTAGTTTTTTTCTCGAATATGTTAACATTTTCGAACAATTTATTTTCTCATCAAGACGGTTGTACACAGTGAACTTTTTATTACGTGCGAACATAAACGTGAATTAATTTTTTTTTAAGCTTTAAATTAGTGGAAAGAAACTTAATTTGCTTAATATAATCTTAATAATTGTTTTCACTATACCTGGTTTTGGATAGTATTTTTAGTTTCTTAAAGGCAAAATGAAAAAAAAAGTATTATCGAAATAATTATGATAACACTAATAATCTATGTGATAAAGAAGTTAAGCTTACCTTGCCTTACATGATTTATTATTATTCGTCTCAAATTTGTTACAAAGAAATCACATTATAAGCAGATGAAGAATTTAATTAATTGAATCTATATCGTATTCATATGAAACAATGGAAACATGACGAAAATAGAATTACTAAACTTACTAACACATGTTTCTTATTTGATTTGAATATAACCGCGCTGCGCGACAGCACGTGCGCAGTACATCCCAATTGGGAGGCGAAACTAATCCGCCAGGGCGCGCTAGTGTCGTTCTTTGTCGCTAGTAAACTCATCTGCTGAAAATATAAGACGACGAGGGACAGCGGTAGACAAAAATTCATTATACCAGTCGTAATGATTCACTGTTTTATAGCCAGAATGGCAGAACTTTGTTTTTACACCACGCTCCACTTCTCCTATGGAGAAGTGTGAAAAAATAATCTTTCTGTTTTAAAATTCGAAAATATTGGATATGCAATATTTGTAGCATTTACACATTTCTGTTTTCACTGACATATTTTTTTTGGAGTAATCGACGAGGTTGGCCCGATCTTGGCAGCCAATAATTACCCATGTTTTTGTGATCTTTGGCAAGTCTTGAACTATTATTGGATGCCGAGTCTTGGCATTAGCGTCATCACACCAAGCTTCCGCCAATTTGGCTCAAGACTGGCGGAAATCATATGCCGATTCTAAGACCATTGGTTGCCAGTACTGGGCCATTCTTGCGCCAATGGTCAATATTGGCAATTTTCCACTGGGTTGGCAAAAGTTATAGTCCTACCAGACCTATATTAGTACGCTTAAACATAGGTCTATTTAACAACTGGTTGTCAATGTACAGGGGCCTGAACTTTCGACGCTAGTTCTAGCTTTACGCTAGTATAGTTTCTCTTGAACGAATCCGATTAGACTTCTATTATGGCGTTTTGGAAACATCTTTCCCTGTACTTTAAAAATGTTATCTTTTCAACGCAGAAAATATTTTTTCAAAATTAAAATTAAAATTGATTTTTTAAAACTACTTTTTGAAATAATTTTTGTCTTATATTGAAAAGTAACTGTTTTATCCTTTTCAAATAGCTTTTCAAAACACTATAATAAAAGTCCATACATATGGACAAATTCAGACTATTAAGGCTACATTTTCTATATTGCATAAGACTATGTTGATTTTTATTTTTATTTGGAAATCGTTTATATTTATTGGAAATCAAGATTAGAATCAATTTTTTTAAAGAAGTACTATTAAACAAATTTTTTTCTGTTTCAAAAAATGTGCTTTCTTATCCTTATTGAAAGCATATAGAAGAAAAAGTTGGATGAAAACATTTTTTTGATCAAATTGGAAGTTTTACGTACTGTCAAGCATAAAAGTCTCCAAATGTCCAAAGAAAATTCTTCATCCCACTTCATCTTCTATATGCTTTCAAAAAGGATACAAAAGGCTACTTTTTGAAGAAGAAAAAAGCTTATGAAGGAAACTTTTTAAGAATAATCAATTTTAATCTTAAATGCGAAAAAAAATTCACAATAATTTCAAAAAATTAATTTATGACTGAGCCATGATTGAGCCAAGTTCTACCCCATATAATAAGCTACAAGCATTCCGTTCGCAACGTGAAGTTGGTTCGCAGAGCTGTTTTCGTTTTTTATTACTGTTTTTTTAATGGGTTTGTTTTATTATCTAAAGTCTAGAAACACATAAGTTTTAAAAATTGTTCAATTTCAATTGGAACTAGAGCCATAATGCTCTATTAATTTCAAGACAGTCTTTTGACAATTGAAACTTTTGTACACAATGCTTTTTAATATTGAGTTTCAAATGTTGGAGCGCCCTATCTTCAGAATCATAGAAAAAATATAAGGAATCTTCATTAATGTGTCGAAGTGAATGAAACTTCAAATAATTGGAAATATAACCTTATTCATGGACATTAATTTTGCAATTTAAAAATTTTTTTCGAGTGCTCAGTATTGTGTTTTGTAATCTGAATACGACCTTATAGTTTAAATTATGAATCCTTAATTTATTCGTATGTTTTAGAATATGAGCTGGAATTAGGGCTTCTTTTCGGCATATAATTAAAAACGTACGTTGTTCTTTCAAAAGGATGAGCCCATCGTTGGAATTTAAACTGATTAAATTTGAAATTTAATTAATTAAACTACACAAATCACCTTTCACGTTCACAAAATTTCAAGAAAAAAGTTTTTTTTTTTTTGAAAATTCGATTACAGCTCATTTCTTCAATTTTCAATCAATGTCTTTCAAGCTTACAGAATTTTTGTATTTGGGTAAGTTCCATATACTCACCAAATTTGGTCAAGATATTTCATAAAGTGACTGAGATATTCCACTTTTAGTGTTCAAAATCATTCATACTACAGATATTAGTTCCCGGTAGCGATTTTTTTTCTCGTATTTTGTCCTTCACGGAAGACTTTTTTCTCGTATTGGTATTTGGAATCTTTTTCTACTTCCTTTTTAGTACTTGGCATCGATTCGTTACCGTAAATCTTGATAAAACCGCAATTTGTATTTATATCTTTTCATCAAAAATCAAGTCTTAGTGTAAAAAATCATGTCATATATTTCCTGAAGAATCGTTTGAGCTTTATGACATTTTCTGTTTCATCTTTCTGCAAATAATTTTCGCGGTTTATATGCAGTTATACGAGTTACAGATCATTTTATTCGTGGTAATAATCGTGCTTTACGCTTGTGAAAAACGCCGATGCGATGGAATTCTGAATCCATTGGCATTAACATTCTTTTTCCTTCAACATCAATACAATGAAAAATATAAAAATACGCCACAACTTCAGGTTTGAAAAGAATTCTCGTTCACAGGCCATAAGTAAAAGATCGAAGGCTCGCTGAAAAGATAGTAGAGGATATCGTGTGCAGCTGGAGCTTCAAGTAGTGGTAGAAGAGCAACGAATCAATTTTATTTGCAGGTATGCACCAGAAGAAAAGTATCGCTGATACAGCAAAAAATAAATCTAGGATATGTATTAAATCGATTTTTTTTTCTTGTGCTGATACATTTTTTGTAACTACTACGAGCCATCGTAGTGCAAACTCGTGCAGTTTCTTCTATTGTGAAGCTTCAGAGAAAGATATGATCTGTAGTTATGAATGTTTACAAGTAACTCTTACTCTTTTTGCATTAAATAAATTGATAGAAATTTTTTTTGTACACTACCAGAGTAAATCTGAAAGTATCATTCTTGTTAAATTTTGTACTCGGTTCCCATAAGTTAAATGTATGTTAGAGCTTTAATTTGATAATCTTCGAAGCCTCTTTGCCATGTCTCTGACATGATTTTTAGCATTTGCGTGTTTTTTTGGAATTTCCTTGATTTTTTAAATTTCTAAGCGGTATGGTCTGAGACTACAATTTTTTAACTAAAATTGTAGGTACTTGATAAATTTTTAACACAAACCTCTCTCAACAATAAGAGCGTTAGAACTTTGTCTTCAGGTTTTCCTTAAAATAGAATAACGTTGCATTATCATGTTTTAACATGCTTGAAAGTATGTTAACGAAGCTTTACTATCCAAAAACTAAAGCTTAGACCTCTATTTTTATTTTGTACCTATAGTATTTTATATGTGTAAAAAAGTTTTTTTGTAATGCATGATGGAAATCAATATTTTGACTCGAGTAAAAATTCAGATTCATCTCCGAAGCCTTGTTTTCTAGAGAACAATAAAATAATTTTAAATACTATGACAATAATACATTGTAAAAAGTGTTCGTTTATTAAAAGATGTCACAAGAAAATTATTTAAAGCAATCGCATTGTTTATAACATTAGAAAATGTATGCACTTGGTCATCTCCGAAGCCTTCTTGAACTCCTAATGCTTTTTTTGCTGCGACTCAAAGATTAATTTTGTTGCGAAAAATTACCTATTGTACATGTATTAGAGAATATTTTTTTGACACTATTTGTTGTGTAGTATAATTTTCTCCGTAGAATCGAATAGTGCTATCTAGTTTTTTCGTAACTTGAATTTCTAAGCAAATTGTTTTTACCAAAGTTACTAAAGCAATCCAAGGTTTGAACCATTTTTCATGAAAAATCGTCTTTTCATGAAATGTTGTCAGATACCACGTTTTCAGTGAATCCAATAATTTTTTGAAATGCTTGTCTGCCACATTTGATCCGATATTTTGTATTTTTGAATTTCGACATTAGATTCGAAATCGGTGATTCAAAAGAACACATATAGGCGTGATTACAATTTTTTAAATATTTTGATGGGTTTTCCGACTTTTGGTTACAAAGCCGGGTCTTCTGACCCACTTGAAAATCTAAGAAATTTTTAGTCACAAAAGTCGAACTGCGAAGGATCTCTTCAGTAGAATCATCCATATGTATTACGAACATAACGTCTCTAAATGATCAAAATAAGAATAAAAATATTTCAACCTGCTGGAGAAACTCACGGAAATTTTCAAAACTTTGGATGAAAATTTGTGCAAGTTTCTTAGCTTGTTAAGTTTCCTTCAGGAACTTAGAGTTGAGAATTCTTATCACATTTTTGAAGTCATGAATGGTCTTTTCCAATCTCAAAGACCAAAGTGTAGGAGACTGGTGCCCTCCTCAGTATACGAAACAAACCGATCGTAACTCCTTTGGTTCTGGCATTGTTTTCATACTCTTCCTTGAATGACCGAAGTTTGGCGGGACTGAAGTTATGAATTGACATACCACATTATGATGATTGAGCTGCTTAGTTTGGACATGATTTTATACTTGTGGAAAACATTTCTCGTATAAAGTTGGCATTTGGTGTATGCTTTGAATGATGAACACTATAAATAATAATGCAGACTCGGAGAGGACTGACACTTTTGTTGACAACAGATATGCCCTCGGAAAAGTTTCAGGCGATGAATGAAGAATAAGCGTTCGGAATGCTAGAGGTGTAAATGACCTCAAGAAGAGAAAATTGCGAAAAAAAATGCGCGTAAGAAAGCTAAATATTCTATGTGTATCGGAAACAAAGAAGAAGGGATGTGAGGTAAGAAAGATAGAAGATGGTCTAGAACTTTGATCGGGAGTAGATAATGAGTCACATTGTAGCCAAGAAGTCGGTCTGATCATTGGAGAGAGAGCAAAACAGCATGTCAAAAGATCATTATGTATCTTCTAGATTATTATGAGTGAGAATGAAGCGACTGTAGAATCGGAAGACTATTCATTATAACATGCTGTGCTCTAGTTGAATTTGTCTAATGTAAAAGATACCTTCTGGGGTTCGCTAAATTATGTTCCAGGTGCTTGTGATCCTGGGGAAAGAATCATCACACTCAAAAATATGAATGTAGGAAGAAAGACAGGACATGCTTGATGAAATGATTAAATTCACGTAGCAATTAACAAGAAAAAGCAAGCGTGCTCGAGAAAGCTGAATAGCAATAAAGAGAGGACTAGACTAGAAAATGATTATAGTGTTAAAATCAGAAGAGCAAAGATACTAGTCAAATAAAGCAAGAATAAAATAAAAGCGGAAGAAGATAAAAAATGCAAAATTATTTTGAAGGAAATGAGAAATTATTTTGAAAATGGGCAAAGAAGATTAGGAAAGAAAGTACTAGCACCAAGTTAGTCTGAATTGAGAATGCTGATGGTGAAATGGCATGGGACACGGACAAAAGTGAAAGACTGTATAAGCGATTTCTTTAAGGAATTGTATGGAGGTCTCGCTATTGAGTATAACAACTGTAACACAGAAGATGATACTTCAGACAATCCTGTTGTAGGCGGCGAAAGAAGAATTGGTATCCGCGATATTATATTTGTAATTAGGAAACTACAGAATGGTTAGGCTGCTCGAAAGGGATTTGGCTTGACGGTACAATAAGAAATCAAACAACTCATAAAATATTATCGATATCGAAAGACACAAAAAAAAATAAAAACTGTCATAAATTAGGTAGAGGACATTATATTCATAACCGATGCTGCTTGAAATCTGACCCTTTTGAATGTAAAGTTCTACGAATCTCATAAAATTTTATACGCCAGTGCATCACTCAGCATGAGACTCATAAGACTTTGACATCTTCTGCCGTACTGCGCAGAATTCTTTTATGTTTGTTCGATATAAATACAACAAAAAGAAAAAGAAACTTTCGGAGAATGGAATTACGTCTTCTAAAAAGCCTGTTTTTCCTAAGAGTATATAAGTCTCCCATAACAAATCCTCTTACTCCAGAACTCTAATAAATGACATTTTATCCATGCAGCCTTATTTAAAATTTCTTAGCATTACATTTGACAAAACTGCACTAATGAGTCATATTTTTCTGTGCTTGGCCTTCCATATAGAAAAATACAAGTCTTGAAAGTTTTCAAGGAAGAGATTGAAATGAAGCCCAGATGAAAAGTTGACTTACTTACTCGTAATACAGAATCACTAGGATGATAAAGACATTTTCTATTGTACAATTAGTGAAATGTTAATTATTTATTATTTTTCAACGAAATGGTCTACATGTTGAATTTCAGAAACTAATTTTTACCGCCTTGGTTATTGTGTTGCGCCATATAACATTGACTCATGCGATAGCTTAGGAGTAAATTTTGAGGTAGTTTTATGGTAGTGTGAGTGTTTGTAAAATAATATAAAGGGATCGGTGGCCCTCAAACCTGTGAAGGGGAGAATATGAATTACATCAATACATACACATGTGCAACGTCTATAAAAGATTTCGCCCTGTGAAACCAATTAAGTGGTTTAGTCGTGGGTACACATTTAATATTTATGGAGCTCTAGTGATCAATTTGCCGACTCCGTTCGGATAAGAGAAATGCAGCCATAGAGGAGCTGAAAAGCTCCGAGTGAGTTTCGATTCGAATTTTCATAAGCCGACATTTCAATTACTCCCTCGAGTCTTCCTACCTTTTTAATAAAGACTGAAATTTCTTTGCTGAAGTAATTGATAAATCGTGAAATATAATTTAATTCTGAAGTATAATAATAAAATTCAATAGTAAATAAATAAATGATAACAAGAATGTCAATACAATAAAAGTTAGAGTGCTATATCTTCAATTGTAAAATAACCATTTTGTTTCCAAATTGTTCTCGATGTTTAACAGTAAAACGAACACTAAGCTTCGGTCTACTGCCCAGAGTAATTTATTTCCACTAGACCCGGAAAAGGAGTGCAGTAAAACGTGAAACTGAGCGAAATAATATTTATTTTTCTCGCAGCTCTCTAGGCACTTTTACTGTGGTTTGGATGATAGAAATACTCTATTTTTCTTCCAAAATTTTCAGAAAAGCAAACAGTTATAGCAAACATTAATTAGCTTTCCTTGTCGGTAGTTATGGAAATAAAATAATTTACTTCAGTGGATGGATGATTTTTGAGAGGGAAGAACTAGACTTATATATGAAGGAAAATTAGGAAATTCTTTTCGCATTCTAAAATTATGAAAAGTTTCATCGCGATAACACAACCCGTGAGATGAGTTGAGCAACAGCGTTATGGTTTCACTTCTCCGTCCTTCCAGTATCATAAAAAAGATGGTGTTATCGTTGGAGAACGTTTTTCAGTGCACTTCCCGGTTACTTTCATCTAGGCGTGAATCCAGTATATTATAGTGAGCTGGTTGCAAGGAACATGGTTGACCAGTTGAGACATGAAAAAATAAAAATGCCGATAAAACGTGCACTGGATATAAATTTTTTCATACAAACTTTTCCATTCATTTGATCATTCTTTAGATGAGAGTTTGTTGTGGATAAGGGTTTTTCCGAGGAAAAGTTTTTAAAAATTTTGAATGGAAGTCACAACTTTAAAATTTCTGAATTCTCACGAATTCGAGCACTTTTAATTAAAAATCGATTAATTCTCCTTTGTTAAGATTTCGAATTGCTGAATTTTGAATTGCTTCATTCCAATTTTCGTATTTAACATTTCAATCAGTAAGTTCTAAAAGTTGATCTTCGATTATTTTCTCTATTATATTTATGTATGTATGTATGTATGTATGTATGTATGTAATTCATTCTCTCTCTTCAAAGAGTTTGAGGGCCAGCGCTCCCTTCACATTCTCTTACAACCACTTATACTACCTTAAACTACCTCAAAATCTACTTCTAAGCTGTTGCAAGAGCTTGAAAATTACTCTAAAAACTATATGCACGAGTGAGCTTCCGGGGCATCCATCTTCTCTTACCATTTCCATTATGAATGAGTAAGTTCAATCGTTTTTTAAGATCCTTGCATAAGGCCACCCTTTCGGTCTTTCCCTACTACATGCACCTTGGTTTTCCGCTCTCTTTCAGCCTCATCATCCAGCTTGTTCGTTGTCTATTCCCATCCAAGATCCAACTTATTCGGTCATACACACTTTCACTACCTGTTTCTCACGCCTTGATTTCTCCGTGTTACGCCTCGCTTCTTTGTTTATCATTTTCCGTAGACATGCTTATCCTATTCTACTTTCCTCCCCCTTCTCAGCTGCTCTTCAAAGTTCAATACTCTCTTCATTTGCATAATCACCATTTTTTCAATACCTAGTTTGTTTTACCCACACTCGTTTTCGAAATAGAAATAGACACTCGTTTTCAAAATAGAAATAGACACTCGTTTTCAACTAAAGAATATTTGATTATCTCCTACGTATGACATTGTACATCTGTTCGACTCGACTCTAGCGATTCCATCTTGCGATTCTCACCAATACACATACTCACACAAAAGAAAGAATTTTGCCTAAAGATGGCAGCACGTACTGGTACAATTTTAAATTCAAATTACTATTCGCTTCAACATTCCACCCACCAAATTTAATTAATTTTCTCTTAAACACATTACATTTCGATAGGTAGTTTACATAACTTTGATACCGCTCGCTTTAGCTTATCAGTCGCAGTTTTTAACAATACCACCCTAACTAAATCATGGTTTCCTGGATATAATTTTATTACTATTTTAGATCGGTTAATTCAGGATCAGGAAGACTTGTAAGTGGTTCTTCAACGAGGAAATGACCTGGCGTCAAACCTTGCAAATCGGATGGATCTTCTGATAATGAACATAATGGTCTAGAGTTTAAACAAGCTTCTACAGGTATTTGTACTAAAACAGTAGACAACTCTTCGTAAATTAACAAATTGTCTCCAACTACTTTTCTCAAATGATTTTTGCAGGATTTAAATCCGGCTTCCCATAAACCGCCCATGTGAGGGGACCCACGAGGAATGAAGATCCACTGAATTCTTTGAGTTGATGATGATGTTGATGAATTTTGAAGTTGATGAATTTTCCTGTCAATTGTTTCTCTTTCCTTAAAAATAAGTTGATGCATTTCGTTTAATTCCCGATTTTCCCCAACGAAGTTAGTGCCATTGTCACTGTAAGTTTTCTCAGGACAACCTCGACGTCCTACAAATCTTCATAAGGTTGCTATGAATGCTGCTGACGTCAATTCGTTAGTAACTTCTAAGTGAATAGATTTTGTAGCGAGACAAACGAGTAACGCAATCTGAGATTGCATTGTCTAACGACCTCGACCTTTATTTACTAGTGTTGTAATTGGACCCGCAAAGTCTACTCCGGTGTTAAGAGATGGTCGACCGGGACTTATCCTATCTTCTGGCAATGAATCCATGGCTTGGTATAATCATTTAGGTTTATTCTTAAAACACGTGATGCACTTGTGACAAACTTTTCTTGCCAAATCTCGTCCTTTTAGTGGCCAGAAGTATTGTCTAACACTACTTAAAAGCAATTGTTGACTCGCGTGCAAAAGTCTTAGGTGTTCTTGCTCAAATAACAATCTTGTAATTTTATCTTTCCCTGATAGCAGAATTAGATGCTTACTTTAAAAACGTGAAGGTGCTTGATGTAACCTACCGTCCACCCTGAGAACTCCATCTTGATCCAAAAATGGATTAAACTTGCTCAAATTATTTTTAGAGTTCAAAAATCGTCCATGTGACAATTTGAAAATTTTCTCGTTGAAATGAATTGCCTGGATATGTTTAATTAAATACATTCTTGAAATTCGTAATTCACTGACTGACAGTCCTTCGGTAATTCGATTTTCTCGTGATTTCCTGCAATTGGAAATGTATCGTAGCCAATAGTCTAAAATTCGTTCAATCTTGTTTGAAGAAGAAAATTTGTCGATTATCGTTTAAAGTAATTGAGATCTTTCAGAGATAAAAATACAAACTTGATTGGTTTTCTTAAGCTCTGCATGTACCATTTCTATGATTTCGGGAGTTTCTTCAAGCGGTAGCTTTTCTTCGGGATCTGGAGAAATAGTTAGCCATTCTTGCCCTGTCCACCAACATTTGCGATCATGTGAATCTTGTGGTCTCGCTTCTCGATATGATAGATCTGTAGGATTGTCCTTGCCCTTGACATGGTACCAATTCTCTGCCGGTAAAAGACTTGTGATTTCGGAAACTCGATTCGAAACA
>JAUMHM010075890.1:0-13859 GCA_032362435.1 Melikaiella ostensackeni
TTTCTGCTTCTTCTTTTTTTCAGGTCTTACTTCAGTCGCTTCCGCGGCAACCTCATGTAATTTTCTTTTGTTTAATAACTCCATTCAGGTCTTTTTTGACTAAAAAATGCTGCGTCTCAATTCTGGGTCAATATCCTTTATTATTTAATTGCCTCTAATGAATCTATCACACTAATTTTTGGAAACATACTTTTCTCGTTTGAAGACTTTTTATAAAATTTTCAGTTAAACAGGATGACTTTGTTGGAATTTATGTTTTTTATTTTTTTTTCAAATTTAACAAACAGAGACAGAAAGCCATGGACTTTACTTCCGTTCCGTTAAGTTTGAGTCCTCAAACGAGCTCAGACGACTCTACGAACTGTGATTGTCTCTAGTTCTTACAAAAGAAAAAAGTATAGTAATATAATATTATATATTTGAGTAGCAGTTATTTTCGTATTTTTATTTATTTCAATAATCTCTGTCGAAACAGTAATGATAATCTTATTTACTCATCTTTTAATCATTATTTGGAAATAAAATTATTATGAGAATTTATTACGGCAAAAGATTTCTGGCCATGAATTTTCTGTTCAATGTCCTAATATATATAATATGTCATTGAAGAGACTATGACATGAAACAAAGTATATTAACATATGCTCACAGTTTGGAAAAAGTTTCCACCAAAACAGATTTTTGATAATCCAACGTTATTCTCTGCCGAGGCTTTAATTATCAACACAGACAAAATTTTAGACATTCCTAGACAGAAGCGTTCCGAGAATGTAAATGATACCGAACAGGATTCAGATCTTGAAAATGCTCTAAATGTAGAAGCAGGTATAGTATTATACAATTACACATTAAAATTAAGAGCGTCAAAAATGTATGAAAATGTAAAGAATAATTCTATAATACAAGACTGATTAAGATTGAAATTGTCCAGAATTAAAAAAGTCCATTTTACATACAAATTTTGAAATATTAAAAAAGGTGAAGCGTTTTTAAGGTTAGGGTTTTTGAAGGATAGGTTATAAAAGCAGTCTGATCATTACTTTTCATTATTTATTTTGTTTACTAATATAATTGCCCCCTCCCTCTCTAAACACACAAACACACATGTGAGTTTCTAATAGAATTAAACCTCACATGAGGATTTACTGCAAGCCTTAGCCACTTAAGCTGGACTGATTACTTCAACTAAAGGATTTATTTATAACAATAACTTAGAAGTTCCTTTTAGTGAACTGTCTAAGTTTGATGAATTCAATGAGAAGTCAAAAGATAATCAATTTAAAAATGAATTTTTACATTTAATAGCAAATTATGTTACTAGAAGAATCAAATTTATACAACATATGTTTATTTTTATAAGACATTTTATTTGCAGGTTTCATCATTACCCACACTTATGGATAGAGAGCTCAATGTTGCGAAATAGTTCTGAACGTCATAAAGAAATATATGTCTAAATATATGTCTTAAATGTTCGGAAATTCTTTTAAATTCCGTTAAATCTTCTAAAATATTTTGAAATCCATGGATATACCTTGGAATCTTTTCAAATCCCTTAAAATTCTTTGGAATCCTGTGAAAACATCGAAACCCCTTTAAATCTCCTAAAATCCCTTCAAATCCTTTGAATTCTTTGCAAGTTTTTTAAATTACCGTAAAATCTTTTGAAAGCTCATAAAACTCGTTCAAAACACTTTAAATCTTCGAAATCTAATTAAAACCCGTGAAATCCTTCAAAATTCGTGAAAATACTCCGGTGTCTCTTGAAATCCGTGACTTCTATTGAAATATTTCGAAAACTCTTCAAATCCCCTAAAATCCGCCCACATCCTTCGTAGTCCAAGGAAATCGTTCTAATGTCTGACAAAATTCTAATGTCTAATTCTAATGCCTGACAAAGTATGTATTTTTATTAACTTAACTTTTGAAAAAATTTCACAAAAATATCTACAGAATAATTTCACTAAATGCTACGTTTAATTGAAAGGAAAAAATCTTTCATTCGTAACTGTTTCGATTCTCTAGTTTTTAATTAAACATACAGGTATGCTTATATATTTATTTATTTCAAAATTGTTTAATTATCACACTTTATCATTGTTAAGAATTAAGAGATTGCTAATATCATATATTGTCTGATCAACTGTTACTCTGTTACTGTATAATTTATAGGTTATGTAGTCGACCATTATTAATTGGAGAGGCTACCGATGAGTAGTCTAAACGTTTATAGAAATTGAGGGATCTCTCAATCTATTAATAAATGTATGACCAGTAGTCAGAAAAAATAACATCTCTTCATTAATACTACCCTGGTAGACATACATTAACATCACTCATTACATCTTACACCAGACTCGGTTATTTTTCAAAAATGGGAATCTTCAATAACCTAAGGATAAATTACACTAACGGAGAATCTTTAATCAGGAATATGAAAATATGAATGAAAAACAGCGACCGTTGAATTGAAATAAAAAATCAACACCGCTTTTTACTCCGATGTAGAGACGAAGGATACATTCAAGTTTGTATTCTCAATCAAGGTTACAAAAATTATTATGTACACACTAATTGCATCAGAGATTTTAATAGAATAATATTGAATAGTAACGTCAAAATTTTGAATTGAAGTATTAAATATATCAATATTGAAATAAAAAATCTACAAAAAATATTAAACACTCTTAAAGTTAATATAAATATTACACTTGACAGTAGTGCATCTAAAATATTTTTTGAAATTCAAGAGAATAGATTATATAAATGAGGCATGATTCTTATTAATAAATTCATAGCGAAATTTAATTGTTTAAAAAAACACTATTATAATTATGAAATAAGATCTAAGGAAATTAACCCTAAATGGGTTGTAATTTTATCTAACATTAGGTTACCAGAAAATGTAGAGTATTATTTAAGTTTAGGTCAAAATCACTGTCTTTCTTTTTAAAACAAAAATTTTATTGTTGAATCTACTTTACGTGATATCGAAGAGAAAATTTATTTTATTGATGAAGATGAAAGAGACACTTTGAGATCCGATTTAGCATTTAACTTGCAACGTTTCTTCATTAGTAATAATTATAATAAGTACATTTCATAAGAATTAATCATGGCAATGGAAACTAACCAATTTTTGAAATAACACAAAGAAATTATTGTTACACATGTTGATAAAGGTAAAGTTACGGTTGTTTTGGACCTAAAAGATTATATTAATAAATCTCTTACATTGCTCAATGACACTTTCACTTACATTAAATTGAATAGAGATCCAACGAATAAAATACAAACAAAACTCAATTTTCTAATAGATGAAATTTTATTACTCGGTTTCATTAATTCTGATATGGCTACGTTACTTAAATGCACTAATGGTCACCCACCAAAATTTTACGGTTTGCCTAAAATACACAAGACAGGATATCCTCAAAGACCTGTAATATCTTTCATTGATTCTCCTCTCTATAATATTTTTAAGTTTATTAGCATTCCAATTAAAAAAATTATAGGTCAATCTTCAAGACACCTGAAAGATAGTTGGCAACTTATTAATAATATAAATAAGTATGAAATTCCTGATGATTTTGAAATTTTTTCGTTAGACGTTAAATCTCTATTTACGAATATCCCGCATGAATTAGTTTTAATTGCTGTCGAAAAGAGCTGGAATGAAATAAAATTACATACAAGTTACCCCTTGTTTTTTACTTAAAAATTCTAGAATTCTGTTTAAAAAATGCTTATTGTTCTTTCCGAGGTAAATTTTATTCACAGACATGCGGTGTCCCTATGGGATCTCCAATTTCAGCAGCGGTCTCAGACCTTGTAATGGAAGACTTAGAATCAGAGATTTTTAATCGTTTTTCACCACACGAACCATTATTTTTTTCAGATATGTTGACGACATCCTATCATGTTTACATAAAGACTTAACTGATGAATTTGAAGACAAATTTAATGAATTCCACAAAAGATTACAATTTACCATAGAACTCGAATCTAACAAAAGTATTAACTTTTTAGATGTTTCTATCATTCACCAAAATGGACAAATTTTGACTAATTGGTTTAGAAAAGCTTCTTGGTCTGGTCGTTACACTAATTTTAATTCAATAACCTATCCGCCGTATAAAATTAGTGTTATCAACAGTCTGTATGATCGAGCTATAAAACTTGCACACCCATCTTTTCATCAGAACAACTTAAAAATATTAATTCAAACTCTAGAATCTAATGGGTTTCCACAATGGCTAATTGTTAAGCAGATAGAGCGTCATCAACAAACAATTCAGATCAATACAAACAATAATATTATTATTAAACAAAATAATGACTTCAATACTGATCAGATTGTCGTACTTCCTTATTGTCCATTAATTTCTAAATTTTATATTAAATTTCTTGAAAACTATAATTCAAAAGTAATTTTTAAACCAATTACAGATGCTTTAAAATGTTTTAGTAACCAAAAGGATTTAACGCCTATTGAGAAATGCACAAATACAGTATACAAAATCAATTGTAAAGATTGTGATAAGTGTTACATTGGGCAATCTAAGAGATATATTATAACAAGAATGCTGCTGGCACAGAACGAACTTGTTGTTCCAAATGTGTTTATAATTATTTATTGAAAATACTGTGTTCAGCATGCAGGCGATGTCTGACAAAGTATTTCTTTTTATTTACTTGACTTTTAAGAAAATTTCACAAAAATATCTACAGAATAATTTTACTAGATGCTACGTTTGATTTCAAGGAAAAAATCTTTGATTTGTAACTGTTTCGATTCTCTAGTTTTTAATTAAACATACAGGTATGCTTATATATTTATTTATTTCAAAATTGTTTAATTATCACACTTTATCATTGTTAAGAACTTAGAGATTGCTAATATCATATATTGTCTTATCAACTGTTAACATCAATTATGAAATCGTTCTAAATTCCATGAAATGTCTAAAAATATTTTTAAATGCATCAAAATTTTTAAGAGCCATAACATTTCCTCGAAATTTCTTAAAATCCTTTGAAATATTCGGAAATCCTTTGAAATTTCGTTAAATCATTGAAACCGCTTTAGAACTCTCATAATAATCTGCTTAAATCCCTAAAAATCCCTTGAAATCCCGTCAAATCTTTTGAAATCTTACGAAATCTCTTCAAATTTCTTCAAATCCTCGAAATCCAATTAAAAACCCGATGTCCTTCAAAATTCGTCAAAATACTTCTGTATCTCTTGAAATCCTTTAAAATCCCGTGAAATCTGTGACTTCTTTTGAAACATTTGAGTCTCTTATAATCCCTTAAAATACTTTGTAATTAGCGGAAATCGTTCTCAATTTTCTTAAATCCCTTAGAATCCCTAAAAATCCGTCGAAATCTTTCGGTATCTCTTGAAATCTCTTGAATTGTGATTAAACTCCTAAAAGTCTCTTAGAATCTTGTAAAATCCCTTTGAAAAATCGAGATTCTCTCTGAAATTATACTCGGTAATTTCTTAAAATTTTTTTAATCTTTTAGAATCACTTAAAATCGGTGAAAGTCTCGAAATCCTCCGGAATCGTTTCAAATACCCTAAATCCTTTGTAATCCCTTAACAATTTTTGAAATCCCTTGAAATCTCTTGAAATCCCTAAAAACCTTTGGAAATCGCATTAAATTCTGTAAAAAATTCGTAATTTTTTAAAATGCTTTCACAGACTATACTCCAAGAAACAGCAGATCCAAATATTCATCTAGGGCTTCCACTACAGGACGCTCGCAATATGTTTGAACAATCTTATGACCACCAAGCCCAATTTGCATCACACCCATATTTTCAGGATAATCAACCATTTAGTCATGCCAAAGATTTAAAAGAGTATGAAGCTTACCAAAATTTTCAACAACATACTGGCATCTATGCTAATCCTCCTTATACTCCAACGCATGTGGGTCATTATGAAGGTTCTGGATCTGGTTTTGGGAACTAATACTTCCAGTTAAGCAAGGAAACTATATTGTAAGCCAATGTACAATTCTACATGTAACAATAACACACAAAAACAGAGGGTATCCAAACGTTGCAAAAAGCTAAAAACTTCATCATGTAACAAATGAAAATATACCCACTGTGCAACGTTTTGATGTGATTTTCTAGCTCAATTTGATACTTGAGCACTTTGTGTGAATTTAACGCATGTGCGTTTTTACATGGGTACATTTCGTGATTGAGGAAAAAATAATGACACGTGCGCTTATAGCAATGACTAACTTTACATGCGTTTTTCTGAATTAAAAAAACGGGTTTTCGTAGTTTCAACTTCAATATTGCCCTGGCATGGCGACTCATTTTCCAACCAAGAGGGTTCGCTTTGGGCTTAAAATGTCAAGAAATAATATGATTATACCGACAACATGAGTCCTAATCGTTTTACGTCACACTCGTTGTTATAGTAAACAGCCTTGTAATTCAAACATATATACTGTTTTCGTCTTGAATAATTTTATAGTCCTAAAGTCAAAGTCGTCTAAGTAAAAACATGGTCTTACAGCACGTGAGATAAATGTTTGGTTTCATCATAGATAACGTTGAAAAAACAATATTTCTATTCTTGAACTATGAATTTAAATAGAATATCTTCATAAAAAAATTGTCAAACTACATTCTCACGATTTCAGTCAATGAAGTTTCAGTGAGAATCAGTGACATTTCACGTAACTTTATAGTCCTAAAGTCAGAGTCGTCTAAGTAAAAACATGGTTTTAGAGCATGTGAGATACATATATGGTTTCATCATATGTAGATAACGTTGAAAAAACAATATTTCTAATCTTGAACCATGATTTTAGATAGAACATTTTTATAAAAAATTGTCAAACTACATTCTGACGATTTCAATCAATGAAGTTTTACTGAGAATCAGTGACATTTCACTGATTCAGTTTTAGACACAGTATCAACATATGTGAGCTAGAAAAAAGATTCCACCAAAACAGATTTTTGGTGATCCAACGTTATCTATGCCAAGATTTCCGAGGCTTAAGTTAGATTATATTCCCTGATTTCCAAATTCGAAAGTTAATTAAGAATGTTGCTAGTTTAGGATATTCTCCTAAAACTATGGGTAAATATTTGTTCTTACCAAACTCTTTAGATTCTAGATAGATACCAGGAAATCGATGGTAAAAACTTACCTGGAATAGAAAAGAAAATAACATTTTACAATATTTCGAAAAATTTGAGGACATTGCAAAAAAGTCATGGAAACAATATTTTTAGAAGGCCGTGGCTACTTGTACCGAAATTTCGGCATATATAGCCAGAGTTTTCCGATATGAATAGCGGGACCTGGAAAAGGGGCTATTTGTACCAATTTTCGGTACAAATAACCGTATTTTTTCGGTACGTGTAGAAACTCCCTACAAAAAAAAATCTTTTATAATTCTAATTCTCGAAAGTTAAATTAATGCAGGAAATTCACTTGAATGATGGAACCAAACAAAAAATATTTCACAAATTCTTCGTTTTGCCTTGCCAGGGTTTAGTAACGCGTGAATCAACAAATGTTATCTCGCCTTTTCGTTTCAACTTCAAGCTTTATTTAATTTCGTCTCAACTAATGTCATAGTCTCAAAATCAAATTCTAAATAAAAACATACATTATAGTTAGGTTTTAGAATACATATATCGCTGTCGCTGTATTTCTATTTCAGAGTCTGGCTATAATTTTTCCTGAATTATGATCGATTTCTTTTATAAGCGGTAAGATTATAATTTCAATTTATTTTTATGTGACAATATGGCGATTCTTTCAGCTTTCCATTAGCAGGAATTTAAGTGAGCCATTATTTACGCGCAATTTAAATTTGATAGAGTTTCTATGTCATTGAATGGTTTGTTAGGGCGAAGAATTTAAAGAGCATTCCAAATTTCAGGGAGAAAATACACAACAAAAAATTTCAGAGAAAAAATATACAACATTTTTAAGTGTGAATATCTTAATCTAATTTTCTACTCTGTTCTCTACATATTCCGAAAACTAAGAGTGAGTCGAATTACTTTTTCATTCAAAAGATGTTTTGAAATTTCAAAGAAGCAAATAGACATATCATATATTAGATGCACAGAATTTTGTATCCTTGTAATTTTGTCAATTATGAAAATGTAACTTTCAAGGTAAAGAATGTTTATAAATTGGAAAATTTCATTTCCTTAAATGTAAGACACATTCATTGTCAGAGGTCATGCATGAACTATACATTATAATAAAACAAAGTTGCTGGCATAAAAATTTCATCTGTATTTGAAAAATATGACAAAAAAAACATAATTTAAAAACGTGCATGATTGAATTAAAAGGCTGTTCACAATAGTAACGAGTGTGACGTAAAAACGCTTATATGCGTTACATTATTGTTATATCTACGACAAGGGCCCATTTTGTGTTTTTCCCTTTATTTGGCATTATTGACATATGTGCAATTGTACATTGGTTTTCAATATAATTGTCTCATTTAACTAGAAGTATTAGTTTTGAGAATAATTATTCTCACTTCATGTCAATGACATGTATGAATTAATTTTAATACCAAAATGAAACACTGACGAAAAAGTACTTTCTTCACAAAAAACCATTTAACCTCAGCAACGATCTCAAAAACAACTGTCAACGGCTGTCAGTGGCTATGCGGAGTTCATTTGAGTCGACCGATCGACGAAAGATATCAAACCGTGAAAAAGGATCTAAGTTTTTGTGTTACCGTGTATGGTTTTTTTTCACCAGGGCACTTTTGACCCCACCCTACCCTACTGAAAACAAATTTACGGACTGGGTTTCAGTCAAGTGCATGATAGGGGGGAGGAGGGGTACCTACAGTTTAAGGTCGAATCCAAACCACCAGAACCTCGGTAAAAGTATTTGGAAAAATTTTCCGAGGTACCGGAGCAGGGATCGAACCCCGTACCTCTGGTATGACGTCCGAGCGCTTAACCACATGAGACACCAATGCTCCAAAAAAATTGAATAATAAAATAAATAAAAAAATACAAATTGAGCCATTGAGAGCCCGTTTGAAAAAAATATTGATTATTATTATTATTAATATTATCATTATTATATTAACCAATTTCATTGAAGAGAAGCACGAAGATGACGACAAGATCACCAAAAAGGGACCTAATTTTCCTCCTCTTTTCGAATTTCGTAGAAGGCAACTAATGATTTTTCAGTAATCCACTTACTGATATATACTAGCTGTTTAACGTTCATACATATGTAGATTTTAAATCAAAAAGAGTTGAATTTACCTCAAAGAGATTAATTTTTTACAAAATAGTTGATTTCTCAACCAAAACAGATTAATTTTCAACCAACAGAAAAACGAATTTGCAGCTAAATGGTTAAATTTTTAACAAAAGAGATGAATTTTCAACTAAAATGATAAATCTTTAACCAAAAAAAAAAGAATTTTTATTTAAGCAGTTCAACTTCAAAATAAGTAGTTGCATTTTTAACCGAAACAAAATTCAATTTCTACCAAACGAGATGAATTTTTAAACTAAAAAGACGAATTTTCAACAAAATATTTGGAATCTCAACCAAAACAGATTAATTATCAACCAAAAAGTTGCATTTTCAACCAAATAGTTAAATTTTCTAATAAAATAATCAAATTTTGAAGCAAATAATAAAATTTTTAACTAAAAAAGATTAACTCTCAACCAAAAATATAATACACAGTAGACTTTTCAACAAAAAGGAAACAACTTTCAACTACAAGTAGTTGAATTTTATTAATGAATTCTATTGACAAATATTTAATGAAAAATATTTTTAACATAATATTTCGAAATAGTCCGCCTTTTAGTTCAAGATTAAAAAAAAAATAATCATTTAAAATTGAAAAAATATTTTATGGGAAGATTTCAAGAATGAATAATAATTCTAAATGAAGTATTAAAAATCACAGGATTCAAAATTAAAAAGTTAAAAAATGTGTTATTTGAAATAAAAATAGGTAAGAATTGAATTATCTGAAATTGGCACATCAGTAATTTAATAATTTCTCTTATTTTGAATGGTTACACTTTCAGAGTTCTGAATTTTCACGTTGAATGATAAAGTTTCAATTTTTCCCTTTCAAAAGTTGTAATTTTACAATTAAAATTGGAATAAGTGAATTTTAAAAAGTATAATTAACAATTTCACAATTGATAACTTTTTAACGACTTAAATTTAATTGAAATAATTAATGTTTCAAAGGGTGTGAATATGAAAACGTTTTAATATCACAATTATTGGTAATTGACAACTTTTGCATTTTTTAAATGAAGTTCGGATTCGTTTATTTTTTAACATTTCGTATTAGAAACTTTTCCATTTCAATGTTTCCTATTTAAAATTACTTCATTTTGAATTTTTTTAAATAATTCAATTTTAAAGGTTTACAATTGAAAAATTTTCCATTTTGAACAGTGAATTTGACGGTGATTTTACTTTTGAGTCTTACAAAAATTTGTCGAATCAATTAAAATTTTTTTAGCTAATAACCATATACAATTTTAGAAGCTTTGAATTTGAAACATTAAATTTAGTTTTAAATTTCAAATTGTCAAATTTCAATCGCTCCGAATTGAAAATTATTTAGATTCAAGGGTTTTCAATTTTTAATTATTCAATTTTCAAAGCTTTTAATTACAAATAATACAATTTCAATTCCTTTGAATTTTAAATGATCCAATTTTCAAAATTTTAACTTATCTAAAATTGTTTAATTTATAACCTTTTGCAACCAAAAATCGTTGAATATATATATTTTTCAATTTCAAACGCTTTCAATTCAAAATTATTAATTATTAATTATTGTTTCAAGAATTTGTAAAACTCTTAATATTTAAAAATTGGTTCAATATTATAATTTCATATTGTTTATATTTCTAATATTAGGAAATAAAAATCCAGGAAAGTGTAGTAATATAGTTAAACTAGTATATATTCAAAGTAAAAAAATCTTCCGTTAATTGGTTAGTTGTCGCAGCTAATGAAATCTTGTTATCACAACCAACCATTTTTTTCAGTATTCGTTTCAAACGGATTTGTGAGAACTCAAAGATAAATTATTGTAAACAATGAAAATGTGACACTTTATAAATTTGAAAATAATGGACACCATACAGTTTCTATATTTCAAAGAATTCGAAATTTAGACAAACTTTAAATCAATAAGCGTTTGAAGAATTCGTCTCGTTTTACGTAGAATTAAAGGTATAGAAATGAACATTATCAATAAATGAAAAGTGTTAAAACGGAATAAATCGAATGTTACCGACACCGTGTGTCACATAAAATATTTGTTATTAAAAATTTTTTTCGGTCGTTCCAAAGACGTTTTGAAATTTCAGAAAAGCAAACAGAATTTGAATTGCAAGGTGATTTTAATGCATGTTGTACACCGATTACAGTAGCTGTGTACCTCTCGTAAGTACCTCGTGAAACTTTTCAGAATTTGCAGTCTTTTAGGTTATAAATAAGGTCTTTACTCCTCTTGGAAATGTATTTGACTGTTTCAAACAATGCGAAATAGATGACTGGCGAA
Organism: Melikaiella ostensackeni; assembly: GCA_032362435.1. Lineage (NCBI taxonomy): Eukaryota > Metazoa > Arthropoda > Insecta > Hymenoptera > Cynipidae > Melikaiella > Melikaiella ostensackeni. Next base: position 11,587 of record JAUMHM010075890.1, read on the forward strand.
TCAGTAAAATCTGAATGATCATTTGACTGAAAATCAGTGATTTTAAGTGACTTATCGATTCTGTCAGCAATAGTGACTGACGCATCGGCTGAAGCGATTATTTTGTCATTGGAAATTACAGATTTCTCAGTAAAAATATGTTGGATAATTAAAACAATCATATTTATATGGATTTAAATTGAGAGCGCACATCAACAATTATGATCACGTCGATTGAGAAAAACAGCATAAATGCAATATTGCCAGAAATTAGTGTTTGTATTTCGTAAAATATTACACAAAAAACACAATTTGAAAACATTAATGTTTGAATTAGAAGGCTGTTCTACAACAGCAACGAGTTCGACGTAAAAACGCTTATATGTTACATCTTGGTTGACAAACGAGTCACCGGGGAAATTTTGAAGCTGAAACTACATACAAGCATTGCAACATTGTCATACGTACAATTGTATATTGGTTTTCGATGAAATTTTCTCAACAAACTGGAAGCATTAGTTTGACTGACAGATTCAGGACCTCCAAATGGTCCCTATTTTGTGGACAATAAGGAGATTGGCTAGAAAGTGGTTTAGACAAATCGTCTGCTTTACACGCTGCTGAATCTTGGGAATCAGTGTGCGGATGATTATCGTGGAAATTTTAGATCGAGGTCTTGAAAACTAGGTTTAATTACACGAGTTGGATGGACTATTATTGTAGGTTTCATATTATTTTGGACATTCGCATCGTTTTCTTGAAAAGTAGGCGTATTTGCGGAAGTCCTATGAAATATTCTTGGTGAAGGATGTTTGCTATAAAATTCTTGATACAACTCGTAAGCTGCCTGCCCTGATGAATGCGGAGGTTCAGGGTAGTTCCTATAATATTTTTGATACAAAAGGTAAGCTTCATACCCTGATAAACCTGGGTTATGTTGATAATGAGCCCTAACTGGACGCGTCACAGATTTAGAACGAATACGGGGTTTATAGGGTTTAGAGGCTCCAGGGGGAGGTTCTTTATCGAAAGTCCCTCCATCATGATTAATAGTATAACTATCAAGGTGGCCATCTTCTATAGGACCCACTTTAGCTGCATTTGGTTTTTTGACATTCACTGGTGGCATACCTGATGATATTTCTGTTGAAAGGCAAAAGAGATTTATGAATTCCCAATGTTAAAAATTTATTTAAAAATACTAAAAACATAATGAATAAAACAGCTAGTACAATAAATCCCAAGGTGTCAATTTTTGATCCAAAAAGGTTGTCAAAGCGTTCCATAACGGAAAAACAATTTACATATACGCAGTTGTTATGTACGCAGTCGACCGTTTCTCCATTGTGTAACGCTTTGACGCCCGTTTATATCAAACATTTACGCTCGTAATCCGTCATTAATAGAAATTCTCGAAAATTAAATTTTACATCAAATATCTGAACACTGAAAACTGACAATTAAACACAATCTGCCATGAGAAAAAACTGCTGGTGTATACAAAATTCATGATAACTGATCCAAACAATCTAGATGTTGATAGAAGATCTACATTTGCCAAGCATTTAAAGAATAATTATATATATATATTATATCTTACCAATTTCGTTGAAAAAACCCATGAAGATGACGACCAGAGTACCAAAAAGGAACCTCATTTTGTTTGTAGGTAGAAAGAACTGACTCTGTTAGAATTTCGTAATGGGCAACTTATGATATTTTAGAAATCCGCTGGCTAATATTATACTAGCTGCTTGACGTACATATGGAGATAACAGTGGAAATGTAGATCAAGAGATATTTACACTCATGTTTCTTTTCCTTGAAATTGTGTTTCAGGAATGTTTCATTACTACGTTTCAATTCTTCATATACTCCATTTCAGTTTGGGGATTGATGTGTCATAGCAAGAATTTCTCGTATAACAAACACTAAATATTAGGCAAAATAAATGACACTTTAATAAGACTGTATGAAACATTAACATAATTAGGTGAAACTTCCATACAACCTATTTCAAAAGAGGGATGACACCTTTTTGTGGTACTATTCGCCCAAAGTCCGCCATTATCATTGAAAACTAGACGCGTGAAAAAAAATTCGATTCGATTTCAAACCAACATTGGACGCGCTCGAATGTCGAAAAACCAACATTCGAGGCATGTTACCGTCGGATCGATTTTTTTTCGATTCGATCGGCCGGCCTTCGATTGTCGAAAATCCAACATGCGGCTGACAAAAAGGCATTTCAAGTTTTCAATTTATAATTATAATTCTAAAAATCTAAACCGATG